>CAUYUJ010014183.1:325550-423050 GCA_963575745.1 Prorocentrum cordatum | reverse complement strand
ATAACCTCGCGCGTTCAGGTGGTGCCTGGACTACGCCCGACCCCCTTCCACCCTGATGCCCCCCTTTTCACTCCGCTTGCGCAGACACCCTGGTATTATCTCGAGGCAGCTATTCCTGTCGCTTGGAAATGTTCGATCGGTGTTGACGCAGGCCCTTGCCCCTAGGCATGACGTCGGCAGTGCAGGCCCCGGGGGATCTGCATATATCATGCGGCGCCAACATGACCCCGTGCCCTCTGTTAAGGTGCAAGTCGATGCGGCTGGGGGTGCCTCTTGTGCATGCGATCGTGACATCTTTGTTGAGTTCGGAATCAGTTCTTTGATTCTAGAAGTGCAAGCCGCCGCGGGCATTCAGCTTCGCCGCCCCTTTTCGCGCTGAGGAGGGCTGCGAGCACGGCGATGTTCCCGACTTTTCTGCCCCTTCTCCCCCCTGTCTGCTTGGTTCCCTTTTCTCCCCCCGTCCGCGTTGTCTCTCTGTTCTTGGAACGCCGATGCGCTTTTCGCCTCAGTCAGAACCACTGCATGAAGGGCCTCGGCTCGACGCAGAACACGCATGCGATTGCGCAGCACGCACGACACTACAGCAGCTCAGGAGACGCATGGGCGCAGGGGTGACATTACTGAATTGGAGCGTGAACGACCTCGCCATGCTTTTGCATCTTCATTCGTGCCTGGCTCGTCCGGCGAAGGCGGCGTCGTCGCGGCCTTATCGCACCCCTTCCTTTCTTGTTTCTCCGCAGTCGAGCGCTCGGAACTGATCGCGGGGAGGATCATGAAGAGTCTGCTCAAGGGTCAGCATGTTCAGTTGATTGTGCACAATCTGCACATGCCTGATACTTCGAACACGTTTGCCCTGTGCGATGGGGCCCCGCGCGTTCTTCAGCGCGACGCTGCTCGCTACCTGCCTGATGGAGATGGGGATCTCTCTCGTATTTTTCTCCTGGGTGACTGGAATCTTGTTCTGGAGGAGGAGGGTCGCTTTGCTGGCGATGGAAGTGGGTTCGCTCCCGGGGATAACCGCCATTCTAGATTGTTCCTTCGTTTGTTCCGTCAATTCACTGAGCTGCGCCAGAATCAAGACACCGGAAGGGGAAGAAGGGGGCGTGCGGCCGCGCAAACTGCCCGTCTGGATCGTCTATACACCTCGTTGCCGCTTGCCCTGATCAGAGACTTAACCATTTCTATTTCCACCATTGGCAGTCGGCACTCTCTGATGCTGAGTGGCCACGCCCCGGTTCAGCCCACGACCGAGAGGTTCCGACCCGATCCCAGGCAGCCCATCATTCTTCCGCGGATTGCTGGGCTGACTGAGGTCAGTCAGGCAGTGGAGACGCTCTCGGGGATTATTCCTGAGTGTTGGGGCGCTTGTAGGCGCCTTTCTCTGGCCGCGGATGTTTTTTGTGGCTGGTCGCTCTGCTCGGCAGTCTGCGCATGCGCGCGAGGCTCGCACGCGCCAGGAGAGGCGCTTCTGCGCGATGTCTGCACTCCGCGCGGCCATACTGGACGACCCCCGCCGCGCGCGCTCTGCAGCTACTGCGCACCCGCGGCTGGCGGCGCACTATGATAAAGAGTACGCCTGCATGAACCTGCGCGGTTTAACGCGGCACGCGCACTGCCTCTACCTGAAGGCGTTGCAGGAGGACGAAAGGGATTTGCTGCAAGCTGACTTGGATGATATGCACCGACGTGCTCTCGCAGCCCGTCATCGGCGCCGCCGGCTGTTGCGGGGTCACGGATGCCACTCGTAGTCCCTGTGGGGCCTTGGAGGGGTCGGCCATTGTCTTGGGTGATCACTGGGCTCAGACTTTCCAGCGTTCTTCGGTTTCAGAGTCGCTTTGGGACGAAATCAACCCACATACCCAGACGCTTCCTTCACTCCCCATCGATGCCGCATGGGAACTTGATTGCGCATCTTGGCATGACATGATACGCAGGCGCCCCCGCCGCATTCCTGGCCCCGACGGGGTCCCATATGCAGTTTGGAGGCCCCCTGCTGCCTCGCGCGTCCTGTGCTCCTGCTACCTGGCACTGTTCACAGGTCAGGTCGGTCGGCTTCCTGCGGACATGCTTTGCAGTTTGCTGGTTTTCCTTCCTAGGGGAGCTGGCCCGCTGGGCCAGCCTGGCTGCCCACTGACGCGTGCCCCTGCTTCCACTCGTCCACTGAGTATGAGCAATGCTGATGTTACGTTGCTTGCGACTGCCCTCGTCTCTCTGGCGGTGAAGCACGCGCGTGACTTACTGGGGAAGGAACAGACATGCGTTGGACGCGGGGGCATGATCGAGAACGTGGCGAGGGCGGAGGCGCGGGGGCTTGTGCGGCACCTCTGCGACGACGCGAGCTCTGCCATTCTTCTGACCGGTTTCGCGTCGGCGTTCCCGAGCTTGTCGCAGGCCTGGCTCTTCCACGCGTTGGAGATCACGGAGTTGCCTGCCTTCCCCGTTCGCTTCTTTCGCATGATGCACGATGACAATGTTGCTATTGTCGCGGTCGGTGGGAGAAGGTTCCAAACTATTTCGATCTAGGCTGGGGTTAAACAAGGTTGCCCTGCGTCGACGTTCCTTTGCGCATTGGCGGTCGGCCCCCTCCTGCGTTGGATGCGTCATCGATGCTCGCAACGTGTATCTTTCAATCTTGCGTATGTGGACGACTTTCTCTTTGGCCTGATGAATGTGCTCGCGGATCTAGACCCGCTCCTGTCTGCGATGACGCAGCTCGTGCCCAGAGCTAACCTTCGGCTGAACTTTACGAAATGCCAGCTGATACTGCGCGGAGGTCTCGACTGTGCCCGTCTTTCGACCGCGCAGGCGAGTCATGGGGGCCCGTTTGCGGATATTCAATTCGATTTGGCACGCTCCTGAGCTGGGCCGGCTGTTGCGGGCGCCGTCGGCCCAACAGGTCCAGCTCCACATGTGCCAGTTCGGGGCCCCGTGGCGACCAGAGTCGCCGCGCGGCACTCGCTTCCCTTGCTGAATATCGGCATTCGCTGCTCTGTTTGATCTGGTACCTATTCGAAGACTCCAAAACCACATGTGGTTATATCCGGTCACGCTCCTCAGGGTCCTCACTATACCCGCTTCGTTGCTGAATGCCCAACAGCTTTCGCTCAGAAGTTCGGCCGTGCTATGCAGCGATCGTTCGAAGATAAACAGACTCGAAGGTTTATTGAATCTGCGACAGACGTATCGATGGTTTCTTGAATATATTCCTCCTCTTCGCTGCGTTGAAGGTATACCAATTCACCATGCGGGTGCGGTTGTGTGCTCTCGGCTTGGCGTCCCTCGGCGTCGATGTCTCGAAGGTACCGGCCTGGTCGCCACCCACACAAACAGCAGCCTTGCGGGAATGAAGGGTTTGCGAGCTGTCACATGTCACATGCTTAGGCAAAATCAGCCCATCCTGGATCCCGCCGCAACTGCCACGCTCAAGTCTTCCCTCCCTCCCTCCCTCTCTCGCGTACCTCTGTGGGTGTGTTGTGTCATGTGTCCTCTCCTCTCTTTCTCCCCTCTGTCTTGCACTGCTCAGCAAGCTGCAAACGCAACTTCTTAATGCAGGATGTGTGCTGTCGGCTTGACGTCCCTCGGGGTCGATCTCTCGAAGCTACCGGAGTGGTCGCCACTCACACACGCAAAGAAGCCTGGCTGGAGTGAAGGATGTGCGAGCTGCCTATATCTATATATATATATATATATTTGTATATATACATATTCATACATATATACATATATATGTATATAAGCGAGTCACTTCTGTTCCCGCCACAGGGCACATTACCGACAGCAGCCGCGAAACACAATTGTCATCCGACTCGGCCCACTTCTGCACCACTGGGTTTTAGCAGTCGGAGAAATCGCGGGGCGCTCGGCATAAGCCCATCTGAGCCCCTGTCCCGCTAAAAAGGTCGATTCTTCCGTCACAACATGCAAAACGGTCGCTTATGTTTGCAAAGGCGCTGTCGCAATCAAAATTAGCTGTCACATGTGATGCTTTGGCCTCTTCGCAACGCCATTGTGCTGCCTGCAGTGGAAGGATATCCTCCTTCCTCCCGCGATGTTTTAGTCCGTTCGACCAGTCTGCCGGGTTACTGCCTTCGCTCTCTTGTGTATGCCCGGATGCCATGCCATGTCCCAGCTGCAATAGTTATTCATCACGCGTTGCCGCAGTATTCCCCCACTTCCGTTGTTTTTGCTACTGGCAAAGCTCTGGGCCCTCAATGTATCTAGTGGCATTCAGTTTGTCCGTCGGACCAGTAAGAACCATGTGTCCACCTGTTGTTGGAAGTAGGGCGCCGTATACACGTCTTTGTTCGCTCCGACCCCCGCGCCTGCAGCACGCTCGAAGCACCAGAGTGGCTCCTGCAACACTTCCTTCGCCTCCTGTCCTTCCTCCCTCTGCCTCCTCCCTAAGCTCTCTCCTGGTGACCATCCCATCTTAATGTTGCGATGCCCTTGTTCATCCTCCTCTGCTTCCAACGGGGTTCAAAACCGACGGGCTGGCATAACCCAGAAAAGCCGAATGAGCCCACCACAGGAGTTCAACATCTCTCTCCTCCTCGCCCTCCTCCGCCTCACGTGCCATTCTCACTGCCAGCACATCAGAAGCCCAGGTTGCCCCCCTCATGCTAATATCTGGCGCCAAGATCGATAGTGATGCTTTGCTGGGTACACCCCCCCTGCGGCCATGCTCTCCGTCGC
Organism: Prorocentrum cordatum; assembly: GCA_963575745.1. Lineage (NCBI taxonomy): Eukaryota > Dinophyceae > Prorocentrales > Prorocentraceae > Prorocentrum > Prorocentrum cordatum. The sequence goes on along the minus strand of CAUYUJ010014183.1, from coordinate 418,358 downwards.
TTGGCGTGCCTGACATAGTTCAACATAGCCGCCCTGTCGCTTCGCATCAAGTGCCGTAGCTCAACATCGTCATATAAGAGCTCCTCATCGTCCTCCTCACACCCTTACTCGTAGTCCCTCCGCACCTTCTCCCATCCTCCTTCCACCTCCTTGCACATCATCCCTCCTTCCTCTGGAGGCTTGCCACGTTCCCTTGCCCAGTCGCTTGCCGTCCAGTAGCACCGTGGAGCGAAGTAGTAACGCTTGTGGTGCCCATGTCCTTCTCTCGCATATTCCACTCTGAGCTCGCGCATGTCCGCTTATCTTCCCTTCGTATAAGTATGTCATATTTCTCCTACCAGATCGAGCCTCCTCCTTCTCACCTCTGCTCTCCTCGACATTTGCAGTAATGCATTCACCTCCTTCAGCCGCTCGCTTACCTCCTCGTACTCCTCATCCCTCCTGCACTCGCGTCCTCTCATCTCCCTCCTTGCTGCCAGCAGCTCCATCCGTGCAGTTCTTAGCTCCTGCTGCCACTCTGGTATGTTCCTTCGCCTGGTTGGGAAATTATCATGTAAAGCATACCGCACGAACTTGCCAATTAGATCCCTAACCTGTCTGGGGTATTCCTGGCGGCTGGTGCGTTCCACTCCTCCTCGGCCACCTCCTTCACCCCCTCCTCTATTCTCTCAAATAGCTCCTCCCTGTCTGTGAATTCCTTCCCTCGCACATCTCATCAACAGGTGTCGGTCCAACTGTGGCTTCCGAGGTATCCTGGTGTAGTTGCGGCACTTCAATCCCAACGGAAGTTGCGTTCCTACCGGTACGTAGTCATGTGGGAATCGTGATCGAATCGTTTGTAACAGCTTGCTTGCGTTTCGCAATGCATTGCAATGCTCCACTAGATCACGCGCACTAGCTAGCCAGCTGGTATGTCAAAGTGATCGATTATTCCTCCTCCGCCTTTCGTTCCAACCATCGTCTGCTGCAGTTGCTTGGCATCAGCTGTAACAATAGATTGCTGTTTCTCCTGGCAGAACTGGCGACATGTTCTTCCGTTGCTCTTCTCTGGGCGTGGCCGTTCTTTCCTTGCTTCCCTCCCCTGCGTGCTTCTCATGTAGCCCGTCTCATCCCTAGCAAGCCCGAAGCCGTTGTTGATATCCCCTCCCACAACAAGCGTAGTATGAACACCTCTTTTGTCGTATATTGTTTCGATCCACGTGCATATCTTGTCCGCCGTTTCCGCACTCCGTTTTTCCGTCGCAGGCACAACATAGACCGCCATTTGTAGTAAGTTTTCCTGTGTTGTCTGGAGTCGTACTGCCCCTACTCTGCCCTGCAATATCGTTGGAGGGCAACATATTTCCTTGTCGGCTGTTCTTGGGAAGCTATGCCCTAGCAATATGACTAATCTGCAACTTTGGTTAGTGTACGTGGACCCTGTCCCCCTATCACATTTAACGCCCCAGTGATTATTAAATTGCACTTGGGTGGTGGGACGGCCGATTTCTGCCCGTTGTTGTGACCCACGTACCAGCACGCAGTCTCACGTCTTCAGCTCTGCACGTATGTTTGCTCCCACGTCTCCAGCTGATGCAAGTGGATTATATGCAGCACACCGTTCCATGGCCGTCCTCCTCCTCCCGCTCCCACTTCCGTCACCTTCCCCCAGGCAGGATAAGAAGAGCAGCCACAGAAGCACAGAGGCAGAGATTAGCAATCGCAGCGCCATGCCCCCCCTCCCACCCCCCAAGCCCAGCTGGTTGCATGCTGGGTTCACTGAAGGGCTGTACTGGCTCCTGTCGCCGCCAGCTGGCCGCCGCTCTCGATCTCTAGCGGCAGCTCGGAGGAGGAGGAGGAGAAGGAGGAGGAGAAGGAGAACAAGAAGGAGGAGGAGAAGGAGGAGGATGGAGGAGGAGGAGGAGGATGGAGGAGGAGGAGGAGGAGGAGGAGGAGGAGGATGGAGGAGGGGGAGGAGAAGGAGGATGAGGAAGGTGGAGGCGGAGGAGCAGGGAGGATGTGGAAGGAGGGGAAGAGGAGGAGGAGGAGGAGGAGGAGGAGGAGGAGGAAGAGAAGGAAGAGGAGGAGGAGGAGAAGGAGGAGGAGGAGGGGGAGGAATAGGAGCTCGACTTGCCCTCGTCGATTGCTGTGTGTTCGCCTGCTGAGCCTGCTGCTAGTGGCCCTGCTCATCCTCCGCGTCCTGTCTCCAAATGTTTCTTCGCGATGCCGTCCCCGAGTCTTGTTAAGGCTATTTGACGCATGTCGTTTCCCTCATCCCACGGCAGGCGGCTTTCGACAGCGATGCGGCATCCAGCTCCACAAAACATGTCAGGGACGCGCTGCATAACTGGTTGCGAGAAGGTGCGCGCGACGATGCGAGTGACCCCCCGTGTCACCGGAAACAGTTCCCGTCCCAGGTCCCAACCAGAAACACACTGTCTCATCTTCGAGCTTGAACACCCCCCGTGTGATCCTGTCCGCCAAAAGCTCCAGATCCCCGTCGCAATACAATGAACCGACAATATGTAAAACTGCTTTGTGCTTTGAGGGCAGGCGGCATTGGTGGCGCCGTGGCATCTCATCATATGAGAGATTCCTTCTGCATACAGTAGCTGCCTATAACCTGTCTAGTCATGGCGGTTTCTCTTCGTTGAGCCCGAAGTCCCACGTAGACCCAGTCAGGGGGTTCCCAGGCGTCTGGTGTTTCATGTTTTTTCTTCAGGGCGTCCGAGCGGAAGCAGCGCCCCAGGGTACACATGACCATGATAATTCGTTCGCCATCGCAGTCCAACTTAGCAGTCTTGGGGAGCCTTACAGCTTGGGCAGCATGCCAGGCAACAGGAGTGCGCCTCCAGCGCCGACACGTGGCAAGTAACGTCTGATGCATGCCCGGAAAAGCATTATTCTAGAACTCGATCGGTCCTTGGCCGAGTTCGCTCAAGCCCTGGGACGCCTTGAATTAGTCCATTCGGGATGGAAGGGCAGGCGCAGTGGAGGACATGCTATCATAGCCTGTCATTGCCATCCCAAGAGCATCCAGTTCGTCACGTGGGGGTCTCTGGAGGTCATCTATTTCGCGCTTCATGACCTCCAGAGTGGCGGGGCTAGCTGAGCATCCTCTCTGCGCTGCAGGAAGCTGCATTCGACTGCGCCAAGCAACAGCAGTAGCGGGAGATCAGGGTATTGCTCAAACTTATCGTTTGTGTGGCTCTCGACCTTTAGTTGCTAGGAGGCGTTGCAGTTTATGGGCGAGGTCGTAGTTGCGCTGCTCAAGCGATTTGGCTCACTCTGCGACCCGACGCTCCTGGCTGCCCCCACCCCCCCCAGTATTTCCGAGCCGAATTCCAATTGAGATGTTTCATGGCCATTGTCTCATGATATGTTCTGAATGCGTTGCCTGCTCGTCCTAGTTGCTCCCGTCGGTATCTTCGTTGTTCAAGAAGGTTTCCCAACGGTTCAGCTTGGCTTTTCTTCTCGTCGCTTGCAAGGGCTTTCAGTAATCACAGCGAGAGCGGCATCCTTTCTTACTTGCATGAACACGCGATTCATCTCATCCACCTTGCTTGCCCTCCTCCATGCACTTGCCGTAATCCTCCTCCATCTCCTGTGCTCGATGATTTAGTACATGAACAAATTATTGTCGCTTGTGGCCCACCTGCACGCGTTCATAGAGCGCTTCAGCATTGGGACCAGGTCCACGAGCTGGTAACGGCATGGCCGTCGCGTGAAAGGAAGCGCCTAGCACCAGAGGCCTGTGATCTCGCGGGTCTGTTGTCTTCTGGAGATGCAGTCGTCTACCTGATCGAGTATGCACACACCACGATTGAACAGCGGGAAGTCCATCTTTCGGCGCGAATATGTTATTAATGTAGTTGGCTCTCGCTTCCCCTATGAATGTAGGTGGGTTTGGATAGTATGTACTGACTGCCACGAGACCCAAAGCTGCCAAGAAACTCCAGGGCGAAGTAAAAGCTGGAGTAGTTCGTCCTGCCGAGAGTCCGCTCACCGGTAACCTACCGCTGACATCAGCATACGTCAAGGGTGTTGCTCGCACACAACGAAAGAACCCGAGAGTACATTGCAACTAGTCACATAGAGCCGCAACTGATTTCTCATAATGGGCCGTCTGGCCCTTCTTCGAGACACGTGGTGGAAAGTACATCCCAACCACTCCAAAGCAATGCTCCTGTTGCTGTGCAAGTAGGCCTGGAGCTCGCCCCCAAAGATGCTTAGGAACAGGAACGACTCGTTTGATACGATGACGTCGAAATCTGCTACTTCTGAGCATGATCGTGAAAGGGGTTACAGGCGGACATCGACGGTGCCCTGCACGATAACACCTACAGCGATCAACGTACCGTGGGCCTTGTAGAAGTTCACCGCTACTGCGTGGCTGCGTGCCTCCAAGAATGATAGCAGCATATTCCAGAGATTCTCCTGATATGTCCGCAAGCCGAGACAAGCGCGAAGCTGCACATGGGTTGTGCAGCACGAGTCGCAGAAGTCCTGCAGCCGTCCGACGTGCTCCTGCGGGCGCGCGGCCGCCGTGGCCGCCGAGGGCGGAAGAGGCCCTGGAGAGCTTGCAATCCCCTACGTGCAGAGGTTGGACCGGTCTCTCAGTGGCTCGGGCCATCTGGAGGAAAACGAGGAGGAGGAGGAGGAGGAGGAGGAGGGAGGAGGATGGAAGACGAGGAACAACAGCAGCAGGAGGACTGAGGGGCAGGCGGGTCCGCAGAGTTCACCCTCCGCTCCGCCGGCGCTCCCTCCCCGTTGCCGCGCTCCCCGGCGCACGTGAGGCCGTCTCCAGCTACCCGGCCCGCCACGCTCTCTTCGAGACCGTGAAGGCGGCGACCGAGGAGGCCTGCCCGTCGGGGGCAGAGGCCGAGGATCGAAGAGCTGAAAGAGCGTCTCGTGGACGCTTTGGATGGGGAGGCCCCCTCGCCCTCCCCTCCCCCCCCGACTCGCTGGTGGCACACGACCGACAGCAAACGACATTGGTTTCAAGCAGAGGTCCTTGTGGGGTTTGGCGTCTGGCCGACGCCTCTGCTTTTATCTATTTGCTTGCCTGATCACTCCCACTGTCCACGCCAGCAGTCACGAGCGGGGCTGGTACAATCTGGGATCTCGCTCTCCTCCTCTTCCTCCTCCTCCTCCTGCTCCTCCTCCTCCCCACAGAAATTTCTACGTGCTCGATCGGATGCAGGTGCCTGAGTTTTTCCTGCATGCTATTCGGAAGTTGTACGATGCCGTGCGGGTTTACATCAGTTTCAGAGGTTGTGACGAATTCTATTTCGTGCTTGAGCGCGGCCTCAAGCAAGGATGCCCGCTTAGTGGGCTGCTGTACGTGTTGGCCACTGACCCCTTCATCAGATATCTCTTGAGTCGTATTCCTCGGGCTCCATGCACCTCCATATATGCGTTTGCTGATGATCTCGGTCTTACTTCCCAGGACATTTTCATTACTCTTCCTATAGTTTTACCCATTATGAGTTGGTTTAGTACACTCTCGGGGCTGTGTATTCACCCAGGTAAAACTGTCATCTTGCTGCCTTACGGGATGGATCCCGCCAGTGCCCTCAGCCTCTTTGCCGAGCACGGGCTCGACGTCTCGGGCTTCAGGCTTGCGAAGCACGGCAAGTACTTAGGGTTTGTTGTCGGCGAAGGTGGAGAAACATTATCTTGGGGAGACCCTGGGGACAAGGTGCTTTCTCGGGCACGGCAGATCAGGACCATGGGGATGAGTTTCATGATGAATATTCTGGCTTACAACTTGTTCGCCTTCCCGACGTTGAGCTATGTTGCGCAACTGCTGCCTCCCTCGAAAGCTGCTCTGCGTCGTGAGTATGAATCTGTGCAGCTGTTGCACGCGGGCCCGTTCAATGCCATCAGTCACGATATGATGTTGAATCTAAGTAAAGTCGGCTTTAAACGTGAGGTGCGTGATCTTCGTCTATTTGCTAAAGCTAGTGCCTATCGTGTTGCTTTACGTAGTATTGCTTACTGTAGGTGGGAGTATCGTTATGAGGAAATCATTGACGGCGACGATTGGCTTCTCACTCACAAGTGGAACCCTTATGTGACGAGCTCGATCCTGTGGCACCTGATGGCTGTCAAGGCCGAGTTGCAGGTCATGCCGCGTGTCCCTCGTGAGCCTGCTTCCCCTCGCCTCCAAGCAAAAGTGCATGGTGTCCTTAGATGTGATCGGGACACGGTCACGATCACCAACATGCTCGCTTCCAGGCTCCGTAAGTTTCGGCCATGTACTACCCCGCAAGAGGCCTTCCTGACAGGTATACGTATGCACCTTCTTGCTCGATATGTCCCACAATGTGTTCTATCTGCCGTCTTAAAAACGATATCGAATCACTGGAATTGTTCGGCCCGTTATTCTACCCCGACCCAGGCGTGCAGGTGCTGTGGTCTTGAAAAAGGTGATAGGCTGCTACACTATTTACAATGTCCTCGAATTCTTCCAGAAGTGAGATCCACCCTCCCTCTTCTGCCTAGGTCTTGGGGCCCAGGAGACCCGTCTAGGATGTTTGTTTTTGGGGCTTGGAAGGATTTAGAATTGTCTGCTCTTGTAAGCATGGCCCTAGGATTAGACATGATACATAGCCTGTATAACACACTCCGTCATAAGCATGCGAATATCCCTGGTCTCGTGCGAGCGCGGGCGCGGGCAATGGCTCGGCGCAGCCGCCATGCTCGCGATGCGCTACAAGGACGGTGGGACCTCCCTCCTCCTCCTCCTGGCTGAGTGTGTCTCCCCACAGAAAAAAACAAAACCAAGCAACCTCCAGATGCCGAGGATCGAAGATCGGTACGGTCGACCTGGGTACGAAAATAATGGGTCCGAAGATTGACAGCGTTTCTTGCTCATGTTGAACCAGAATCGCTGTCGGCGTCGCCGCAGACTTTGTGCAGTTGAGAGTGAAGGCTGCTTGGTTGGAAAACGTTTGATGTCGGACATCGTGCCCATTATTTCGGTACCAATTTCGGGAGTGGGAGCAGGATAATTTCACATTCGAGAGCTCCTGGGTATTTTCACGGCTGGACCGGGTGTATTCCGACATCCACCCGAGCAACCTCCTCTTCGCTGATTCGTTTTGTTGCACTCTGGACCTGCCCCGCGGTTTATCAGACCACTGGCCTACAGCTTTTGGTATCCAGCCTAGTTTGAAAAGGCATCGGAGGTTGTTTCCCTCTCGAGTTATCGGCAACCCTGCGTTTCGAGACAAGTTGATTTCTCGGGCCACGCCATGCTTGGAGAATACGAGCACGTCGTCGATCGTCAAACTTGCAGAGATTAAGATAATTATCCATCACACTTTTCGGGGCGTAGTGAAAACCCATCGCGAGAGGATCGCTGACACCAACGAGGAGAAGCTATATGCCACCATTGTTTTTTTTGCGTGCTGCTTTCACTGGGAATTTGGTTGCTGTGGAGCGGCTGGACGCTGTGTACCTCCGGCTTCGTTCGGTACCTGCGGCTTCACGTGCGCCTGCGCATCGTGAGTTTCGATTTCTTCAGGACCATGCCCTCGAGCTGCCACAGGCAGTTGCAAGCGACTGGATCGATGATTTTCAACGGCCCAACGGCAGCGCGGTAATCTTCCTGAGGGCGTTGACGAGCAACGCAAATCGAATATGGCTTCCTCGCTCTCCAAGCTGGTGCCGGGATCTCTGGGTCGGTTCAGGCAGTGAGGAATCCGTCCCCAGGCTTGGTTGCCACGGAGCCCCAGGATGCAGCTCGAATTCTGACGGGGCATTTGCAAAGTGTTTTCGATGAGCAGCATACTGACGGGATATTGAGGCGGCGCTGGATTGACCGAGTGGGAGGCAGGTTGCACGTAACCCTCGAAGATTTGACTCCCACGATCGAGGATGTAGACTGTGTGCTGGCAAGCCTTCCGAGTTCTTCTCCGGGCCCAGACGGCATTCCTTTCGCCGTGTTCTCGGTGTTTCCCGTTATTTTGGCGCCGCTGTTCTTGGACCTTGCGTTGATCATGCTGCGAGAGGAAGCTGCGCCGCCGGATGATTTCAATTTGGCCTATTTGATTTGTTTACCGAAGTGTTCGGGGACGTTGACGTCGACAGGCGAGGATTTCTACGACCCGTGCAACACCCGCCCACTTTCCATCGTCGACGCCAGTAACCGTATCCTTGCGTCCATCTTCAGAGTGGCGTTGGAGAGATCGGCGGCGCCATGGGTCTCCGCGCCTCAGAAAGGATTTCTACAAGGACGGCACATGATACGCAATGTATTGGACGTGGATTTTGTGGCGCATAACATCTCCGTGACATCACCCCTGGGGGCAATATCATTATTAGATATTCGCGTTGATTGCCCCAGCATGGATCACCAGTTAATGTGGGAAGTCCTAAAGGGTATTGTGTTTACCGTTTCAGTACGTCCGAGTGTTGCAATTGTTTACAACAGTAACGTGCGTAAGATCCAAGGTGGGGACGAATTTATCGAGAGCGTCACCGTCAGCAGTGGGGTGAGACAGGGGTACCCGCTTTCACCAGCGTTGCTTGCTATATGCGCAGACATTCTGCTTTGTCGCATCGCTGACAATCTACATGGCCATGAAGTCGTTCGCGTTTTTGCTGATGACGCGGCGGCGGTTGTGAATGATTCTGTCCAGGTAGTCCCAGTGCTCGCCAAGTTGTTTGCCAAGTTCGAATCGATTTCTTGTTTGGCCCTGAGCGTCACGAAAGCGGTAGTGATCCTCTTCTGGAGGCACAGCTCCGATAGAGGCTTGCGGAAATTGATCGCAGAGCTGGCCCCCCTCCTGGCGTGACATCATCATTGCGACGCAGGGGATGTATCTGGGATTCTGGATCGGCCCAAGAGCGTGCTTTCAGTCGTGGGGTAAACTGTTGAAGAAATCCGACAAGCGTGCGCAATTGTGGCCTGGCCACAACTTGGGTTTAACTTTATCGGCAATCGCTGTCAACACGTTTATTTGTTTTGTCTTTTTGTTCGTGATGCAATTGCAGGAGTTGCCGGGTGATTTTGCGTGTGTTTTCGCTTGGGCTCTGAGGCGCCTCGTGTCAGGCCCTGGCAGTTGGGCTACGCCTGCTGACTTGTGTTCTTTGAAAGAGGAATTTGGGTTTCCGCGTTCATTTGCGAGCCCTGCAGGTCTCGCCCAAGCCGCCCAATTCTGGGTGGTGGAGACCATTGCCTTCGATTGTAAAGATCGTTGCGCGGAGCTCGCTGCCTTGGACGATGCCGTGTTGCAGTGGCCTTTCGGGAGATGGTATCAGGGCTCTTCCCGGGCGGAGGTCAAGCTTGGGAGCATGGGCATCGCCCGCTTTGCCGCCCGACAAGTCATTGCTGCTGCTCCTGGCCAGCAGAGGAGTTTGAAGTTTCAAGCGGTCGCCGCTTCTCTGATCAGGCCAAGAGCGGCGACCAGGATCAGCGGGTCATCACAAGATCTCAAGGTTGAGTTTCGCAGGCAATGCAGCTGACAATCTGGCGCGGATCCGCGCAAATTTCGGGCTCGTGCACACGTGGTGCCCGCATCGCGTGGCCGCAGCATATCTCCGTACTGTCTGCAATGGGTGGGCCACTCGCCGCAGCATGCGCCATGCAGATACTGATCTCCGTCGCCACGGCCCGATCAGTCGGGCGGGCCCCCTTCAGAGGCCAACCCGGCCGACGGCCGCAGCCGCGGGCTGGCAGGGCGGTTCTCTGGCCCCCGCCCAGCGCCGGTGCCGTTCGGCGATGCGCTGCTCAATCATGCAGCGGCTCTGGCTCCCGGGGCTCCTCTTCCAGACCGCCTCGGCGGGGCGCCCGCCGCTGCGAGAGCTCGCCGTGCCCAGGAGCTCGCAGCTGCGGTGCCACCGGCCCCGTGGCTCACTGTGCTGGAGCGGCTCGCGGCGCGGCCATCGACCGAGAAGCTCTACCATGGGGCGCTGCTGGCCTTCGTGAGATTCTGCGCGCGTCACCACTTGGACGGACTATGCCAGCCTCGCCTCGACTCTCGCACAGTGCATGGACGGCGAGTTCTTCGGCGGCGGCGGCGGAGACTTCGGGAACGCGCCCCTGGCGGCGGTCGCCCACTTCCTCGGCCCTCTGCGCGAGCGGGCTGCGACGATGCTGCCGCGGGCCCATCGCGCGGCGGCGGCCTGGGCCCGGAGGGCTCCGAGCCGCGCGCGCCCCCCGTTACCGAGGCGGGTCGCGTTCGCCATCGCGGGCGCCCTGCTCCGCGACGGGCACCGCCAGCTCGCCATCTGCATCCTCGCCATGCCCGCCTGCTACCCCAGGCCGGGCGAGGCAGCGAAGCGCCCCCCACCGCCGCCGCGGGTGCGCCGCACCAGTTCCACGGCCTGACCCTGCACGAGGGCGGCCAGGAGCTTGGGGAGACCGGGGTGAACGAAGAGAGCACCCTCTTCGATCGGGGGCCTCTTTCCCTTGCTGGCGGCCCCCAAGTCCGCCATGCTTCCCGGCCGGCCGCTGCGGGGGGACTCGATCTCGTTGCTGCCGCAGCTCTTTCTCCGGGCCTGCCGCGAGCTGTCTCTGGAGCGCCTTCGCCCGCATCTTTACTGCCTGCGGCGCTGCGGAGCCTCGGGCGACATGCTGTCGCAGAGGGGAGCGCTCCCAGAGATCCAGCGTCGCGGTCGCTGGCGGTCGGCCAAGAGTCTCAATCGGCACACCGAGGAGACAAAGCTGGGCGAGATTGACTGGGCCTCACCAGCCGCCATGGAGCCCGGGGCGTTCGTCGAGGCCCACCTGGTCGAGCTCATCGAGGGCCCCCCCCCCCCCCCGCGCTGCTGACCACTGGCCGCGCGCCGGCCGCGGTCTCGCCCTGCTCAGGGCGCCAGCCGACGCCCCCAGGCGGGTGCGCGAGCGCCCCGCGGCGGCGACGTGACGGCCTCAAGCAGCCCTGATGCCATCCGACAGCACTTGCGGGGACAGCGCCAGCGGGCGGCTGCTCCTGGGCGTCGACTTCGCCGACGCCCCGTGCTCGAGCTGTTCTGCGGCGCTGTCGCGATCGCCCGCGCGATGTACGCAATGGGCATCGCTGGTTTCGGGCCCGACTGGAGCCGCAGCCCGCTGGAGGACCACGCCTCGGCGGCATTCCAGTCCGTCGTCCTCGGCTGGGTCGCCTCTCGGGAGGCGGGCGCTATCTGGCTCGGCGCGCCGCGCAGTAGCTGGGCGCGTGCGCTCAGACGACCGCTTCGCTCCGCACTCCACCCCATGGGCCATCCAGGCGTGAGCTCCCGTGAACGAGCCAGAATTGATGCCGGCAGCGCCGCCTACATATTCATTGCCAGATTGATCCGTGCGTGCGTGGCGGCCAGTATTTTTGCATGTCTCGAGAATTCTCGGACCTCGCCGCTGTGGCCTGGCCCCGCGCTAGCCCGTCTCTGCAAGTCGCCCTTCTGCCGCAAGTCCGTGCTGCACCAGTGCCAGTACGGCGCGCCCAGAAAGGCCACCGCTGCCTGCTCCCGGGGCGCTGCCGCTACGCTGCCGCTTGAGAGAACTTGTTCAGGGCGCCGAGGTTGTTGTCGCAAGTCCGGCAAACGGCATCTCATTCTTGAAGGGAATGACGAGAGAGGTCAGAAGCGGACTGCCGTCGCCGCTCAGTACCCCCCTCGCCTCGCCGCCGCCGCCGCCGCTGCGCGCATTGCCCAATCTATGTCCCTCCAGCCCGCTCGGGCCCTCCAGTCTTTCGCTCTGAGGATATTATAATGCGGCCTTCGGCCAAAAGGGACCCTCGGGGTCGGGCGGGGGGCGCCTCAGGACCGCCCCTGCTGCCGCAGTGGCCCGCGTCCGCCCTCTCATCCGCCTGGCCCTTCTTGTCTCAGAACAATTGGCCAAGACGACGTCGCCAGCTGTTTTTTATATAAAACCTTGATGAGAAGCACAGTCGGATATGCGGACGCACTCGGATGTCAGCACATCTGTCTCAGAGCATATGCCATCCGACGCTTTTGTGCTCAAGCTTTCCCGCTGCCAACCCAAAGTTTATTCTTCGCTAATGGTCCGAGGACAGGGGGCGTCTCAGGACCGCCCCTGCCGCCGCAGTGGCCCGCATCCGTTATATCATCCGCCTTGCCCTTCTTGTCCCGAAACAATTGGCCAGGACGACGTCGCGAGCTATATATATATGTATATACACACAGCTTTATATATACAGATATGGTATCGAACCAGTGCCATAGCCGCTGCCAGACCGGCCTCATTTTATTGCCTCTCTGCAGTAATCCGCTGTGCTCGGTCTCGCTCAGGCAACAGATGCTAGATTATTGGTTGCGGGCCCAGGATCCCAACCACTTTGTTCTGGTCTCCTGGTGCACAGTGTTGTTGCCATGCATCCTCAGTATCATCCCGCTGCTGCCGCCCAGATTTTGCCGAATGGACCGTCATTGATCGCAGTCGGTTGAGACTCCGCATGCCTGATGCGAGGGCCTTGCGCGGTGCCATCATTGCGCATGGTATCCTGATTTTTCCTGCAACACTATGAAGGCGAATGCGTTCGCGGCGGATTTCCGCGCGAGGGCGGAGACCATGATGAGAGCTCTGGCGCGTGCCATTGCCAAGCGCGAGCGTGCCATCCGTGAGCTGCTCCCCCAACGAAGTTGAGCCCCCTTTTCTAGGGCCTCGCATCACCACCGCCACCATCATTACCAGCATCATCATCGTCATCATCATCATCAACATGATCATCATCACCACCATCACCATCACCTTCATAATCGTCATTAGCGTTATCGTCGCCAGCGTCGTCACCACCAGTATCATCATCATCACCAGCACCATGACCACTATCACCATCATCACCATCATCCGTTGCATCATCATCGCCATCATCACCAGGACCATCACTATCCCCATCGAATCTTCGAATCTTCGAATGTTAAAATTTGCACAGCAATATTTTAGATAACCCTCCAGGAATTTGAAATTCCCAGAGGCCGTGGAGTCCAAAGTCGAGGCGAACAGCAATCCCGAAAACCCATGACATTTTCAGAATTCAAATCAATCATGAAGTTCTTGAACGCGTCAAACATGCTGGAAATCAAAAGGTTAACATATATTTTTGTTTTGAAGTTCCCACGGGCCCTGGAGTCCGTAGCCCAGGCGACCATGAATCCCGACAATCGCAGAGGGGATGACGATGATGAGGAGGGTGGTGGATGAGGAATAAGGGGGAGGAGGAGATCGAAGAGGATGAAGAGGCAAATGGGGGAACAAGGGAGGATGGATACGAGGTTGGACACTAGTACGCCCCCCTGTTGAGCGTTTCCGTCCCCATGATCGTCCGTGCCCCCACCCTCTGTTTGGTATGTATATGTTGTCGTCCGTACTCTCCCCGCCCTCCCCCCTCTCCCTCCCCGCCCCTCTCCTCCCTTTTCTCCCTCTCGATCGCTCCCTCCGCCCATCCTTCCCTCCTGTCATCCCCTCCCTCCGTCCCCCACTCTTTCCCAGCCGGCGCTTGCAGCCGGGCGGAATTTCGAGTTCACGGTTCCAAAGTTTCAGCTCAGTTCGTCTTCCCGCATCTTTGCCTCATCGTTCCCTCTTCATCTTGCGGCACCAGTGCGTTGTGACAGCGCATGCTGTCAAAGTGGTAGTGGTTTTCGTCTTGTTTGCCCGTTAACGGGGCATTGCGAATTCATGTTCATGTTTTCTGCGCGCGGCAGCCGCCACAAAGTAGGCATAACACGGCGTCTCATCATCGTGTTTGTTTGGTGCCGCACGTATTTATGCGGTCGTCAGCAGTCCAGCTCGGCCATCGATGCACGTTCTCTCCCGCAGGCTCTGGGGGATCATTTTGACAGCTTTGCGCTGGTTGGCAGCACGGCCATGAGGATCGACACGCCTGACTCTGACTTAGACGCCGTGGCGTTCACAAAGGACTGCATGACTTCATTTCTGGTGGATCATTTTGCTGCTGCTGCTGCTGCCCTCGATCAGATCTCTTCTCTCCCGACGAAGCCCGCCGGGGTTGCTGTGATGTGCAGTCGAGGGGAGGACGAACACAGGACGATAGCAGAAACTGGCAGGCAACGTAGGGTGCACCTTTGGCAGGAAGGGCCAGGTAAGATGGGCTGTCCTGAGAATGCCGACGGGCTCACAGAGGGGAAAGCGTTTGAGGAGCGGTCGCCCAGAGTGTCGCGCCATCAGGTTTGGCCCGCCACGCTCCGGCGCGACACGCCAACCTCTTCCCAATTCTCAAGCGCCGGCGTCCTGAGCCTTTCCGAGGCTCCTGCCCTGTAAAGCGGAGCGGCACGCCATCCGCTTGCAGGGCACCTCGTGCCGCCAGGGCCGCCGCCGCGACGCGCGAAGCGAAAGCTCCTCACCGCACCCCTTCTCCCAGAGCGTCGACGGCCCTCCTCCTCCCTCTCCTCCTCGGCCCTCCTCTGCGTAAACGGGGGGTAAGACGGCTGGGAGGGTCGCACAGGCCACGGGTAAGAAGCGCCTGCTCGCTCTCCAGGGCCCCTCCCCCCTCCCTCTCTTTTTTTTTGGGGGGGGGGGCCAGGCCGCGTGAGCTAGAGCTCGAGGCGTTCGCCCTTCCCTCTCCTCCTCCACATCGCGGCCCGCTCGGCCTCTGCTCGTGATGGAGGCTGGGGGGCTCGCAGGGGCGGTTGTTTTCCCAATTACGTGGGGGGGAGTCGGAGGAGGGCTAGTCGAGGCAAACGGCGGCCCTCTCTCGCGTTTTTCCTCCTTTGGGCCTCCTGGAGGCTTCTCATCTCCACGGTTGGATCCGCTTCAAAAACTTGGTCAGGACGGGCCACGGCATGGTCCGGGGACCGGTTTTGAACGGAGTTGGGCTCGGCGGGGAGGCCGCTGTTGTCTGAATTAGTCTTCTTCCGAGGGAAGTGGAGGAAGGAGCTGGATGATTTGTCGAAGTTGATTTTAGCAGTTGCTTTCTTCGCTGGTGAGCATAATCAGTGAGCCAAACATCCCATGCCTTGAGAGCACTACTTAGACTGGGTTCCCGTGTCGTCTTTCAGATCTGTGTGTGTCCGTTTATGAATTGGCAGTTGATTTGTATCAGGGGTTGTCGTTGCAATACTTCAGCCAGCTCCCTTTTGCTGATTACACTCGTCGATTGCCTTTTCCGTAAGCGTCATGCCGATCCTCCTCCTCATTTGTTGGTTGTGTGCGTAGTCTGTTGTCTGGTCTGCTTCAGAGAAGGAAAGATGCAGAGATCACGCTCAAAAACCCTTGCCCACATACACTTGCGAAAGGGGTGCATGCGTTACCACACTCCCTTTCGGTTCGCAGAAAACTCACACGAGGGTGTGCCCTGCCCAGGCCTCAAGAACCTCGTATGACACAATATATAGTGTAACTTGTGTGTGTCTTGTGTCATGCCGCGGCTTTGTCGAGCGGGGGACTCAATAATAGATGTGTAAAGTAATTATTGATTGATCGTGACAATGAAATCTTCGATGGGTACATATTCATTCGCATCCCCACCTGGATCTCGGACTTCGCGTCCCCATCTGGATCTTCACGCGCTGTTCTGCTGTGTAATTATGCATCGAAATCTTCATCTAAATCCCCAGTCGCGCTCTCTCTCTCTCTCTCTCTCGGTTTATATCTCAGCCTAAATCCTAAATCGCGCTCTCACGGCTTAAACCTTCACATGCGTTTTCACCTAAATGTTTACCCAAAGTTTGACTCGCGCTCTTATTGTCTACTTTTTATCCGAACTCTCCACCGAAATCTTCATCTGAATCTTCACTCGCGCTTTCACTGTTTAAATCTTGACTTACATCTTCCAAAATGGAATGGCGACTGCAAGTGGGTGCCCTCGCGATTGAAAAAGGAGGGGGGGCTCGCAGAACCCCTCCCCCCCCTCTCCCCTCCTTTCAGGGGGGGGGGGAGATTTGGGACCCCCCCCCTCGGTTTCAAAGGAAAGTGTGGGGGTCTGGGGACCGCGCTGGGGCGTTCCGTCTTTCCCTCCTCCCCTTCGACCCGGGCGCCTGCGGCCGAAGGGGGCGGGGGGGCCTTGCATTGCGCCCTTGCCTCGCGGGGGGATCTTTCCAGTTGTTCCTCATTTTTTGCGGATTCTTCTCGCCCCCGCCCTCCCCTCATCGGCCCCGCCACTATGCGCGCCCTCCTGTCATGGCGCCCGCGATGCGAAGGAGTCTCATGGTGCATTGCCGTGAAGTTTGGCTGTTTGGTTGGATTTGTTGTTTGCGTGTTGGGCTGCGTGGCGGATTTGTTGGTTGATCGGGTTTCGCTCGTCCTCTCAGTTCGTTCCCCGCGCGGCCCTGTTCAGCCCCAGCCGCTGCCGTCGCAATTGCGCCCCCCCCGCTCAGCGTTGCTTTTTTCAGCGTTGCAGGATGCGCGCCCTTTTCCCTGCAGCGTGATTCGTGTGGTCAATTTGTTGTTTAACACATCCGCAGATCGCCCTCCTGCCCCCTCGCCCCTCTACGTCCTCGCGCGCGTGTCACGCGCGCGGCAGGTCCACTGGCGCCCTGACGCATTCGCAGGCAAACCCGTTGACACTCAGACCCATTCACACCCGACGTAGGCTCACTCACATGATCCTCGCGCGTAGTCCTTCACGTTCACTCGCCCCCACAGTAAGCCATATTTAGACAAATCGTACCTCGATGCGCTCATGCGCCGCAGTAGGCTCACCGAGATGTAGCAGACGTAGCAGCACGGTGCCCAAAGGAGGTGCCGGCTGGGAGCAGTCGTCTGGTGGAACACACCCCCATGTCTTGACAGACGCGCGAATGCGCGGCACTTGGGCGCCCCGGCGCGCAACCGCCAGGGGGTCGGACACGCGTCCGTCGGGGGCGGCAAAGAGGGGGGTGATGACTAGGGGGGGGGGATGGATATCATGGCGGGGGCCTCGATATTTCCTCAGATTTCATGGCGCCTCGTTTTATTCCATTACGTCCCTGGCCCCCCCGCAGGGCCGCGCACATGCCGCCGGTCATGATTTGCACCCCCCCCCTCTTGGACACCCCCCTCTTGGCCGCTCCCGAGTCCGTTCGCGATCTCATTGCATGGATGTTCCGGGCTGTTTCTTTGTTTAGCAAGACGAATAGTTTAAACGACGCATGGCCAGCGAGTGACGCCCAGGGTCACATTCGGGCACCCTGAGAAGGAGCCGCCAGGGAGCAGCGCGCCTGCCCGTTCGCGCCCAGATTGTGGCGGTCAGCCCGTTGTGCGGCACAGACGCTTCTCTCCTGAGAGCCACATGGTCGCCGCGACAAGGCTGGCGTGGCATTTAGTCCTCCCAAAAAGGGCCGTGCCCGTTCGCGACCGCATTGTGGTGGATGTCTCAATCGGTTTGCATATTTCTTGGGTCGGATCCTTTGTAGCGGAACAATCTCATGACAGCCGCGATGTAGCAGGCGTGGTACCAGATCGCCCCAAGGACAAACCAGTAGAATGTATGATGTTTGCCCCCCTTCGCGCGAATGTCGTGGAGATGTGTTGGGCTGTTTGCTCGTTTTGCGGACGGGGGCCGCTTCTTGCGGGGGGCGCATGACCACCGCGATATAGTAGGTGTTGCAGTCAGACGCCTCGGCGACGGCCAATGAAGGGGGCACTGGCCCGCTCGCGCCCAGAAACAGTTGGCTTCCCCTTGCCCCCGGTCAGTTCGACGCGGACTGAGCTTAGGCGTGCTTAGGCTCATGCGCAAAAGACGTTCACACACTTTTCATGCATGTGCAGATTCGTTCATGCTCATACTTCCCGCGTTCAGATCACGTTCGTTCAGACCCATGGATACCCAAATTCATGCATACTCCGATTTACGATCCACGCTCGGACACAACCGCGCTCAAATCTCTTCGCACTCAGACCCACCCACATTCAGAATCACTGGCACTGAGGCTGGTCTTTTTTTCCGTCGGCGGCGAGGCAGAACTGCTGGACCAGCGTTCGGGCTAAACGGGGCCGCTGAAGAGCGAATTGCCCATCGTTCGAGCCACGCGGGGCCGCCGCGGAGAAGGAGGAAGGAGGGGACATTCAATGGCGGACGAATTCCATCGTGCTGGAGCGGCTGGTCTCGGCAGCGGGGACCGCGGCAGCGGCCAGGCGGCGGAGCGCGTGCATCTTTGGGCGATGACGAGGCCCAGTACGCGGAATGCAAGGGTGTCAGCAGTGCAGCCGTCAGTGAGGGACGACTTGTTTTTTTTTTTTCAAGTAGGGGAAAACACAGCGAGGCCGCCCAGGTGGGCCGACGAGGCTCGACACGTAAAAGAGCGATCCAGGCTAGACCGCCACCGGCAAAATGCTGAGCCCGTAGGGCGAGGTGCAGGGCGAACGAGGCTGAGCACGGTCATTGCACAAAGTAAATATGCATGTATGTTTGGATGTATGCATACATGTATGCATGTTTGTATATATTTTATATATATTTATGTACATCTGTGTATAAATATATAACACAGCAATGGAGCACGCTAGTGAAGGAGCCGCCATGGTGTGTTACATCTGCCCGTTCCCAGCTTGATTGTGGAGGCGCATTAAGAGAAACGCTCGGCTCTAGCACCCATGGACCCTTTTATTTTGGAATCCTGCGATCATCGCGGTGTAGCAGACGCTCCACCTGGGCACCCCAAGGGGTAACCGCTAGAGAACGCTCAGTCACCACAGGCTAATACGCTCCCGCTCAAACACTCACAGCGGGACGTGCCCAGAAAACATTGGCGCACATGGGGATCCAGTTAGTTGGTTGGTTGGATGGTTGGTTGGTTGGTTGGGTGGTTTGTCTGTTCGGCTGTGCACTCCCCAGGCTGCTCGGCTAGTCGGCGCGGGGCCGAGTTGCAACGGGGGTTGGTTTCCAGCAGGACCTTGCGGCCCCCGCATCTCATGCGGCCCATGCCGTTGATATGGGCCATCAGGATCATGCAGCCCCTGCAGTTTTCGCGCTTCATCGGGCCCATGTGGAATAATCCGATTCCGCGCGCCGAACAAATCGCCGTCCGCGCGCAGGTGTCGCCCGTGTCGTTGCACTCCGTACGCTCCGCAGGAGCAACAGCGGCAAGGGCTTCACCAGTTCGCGAGCACCGATTTCATGTTCTTGTGTGGGGATTGCTTCGATTTCCAGCTAGGCGGCGCCATGCGACACATTCGTACAAAACGATGGTTTTGCGTATGTTTCTGGAAAATTGTACGGAAGTCCGGCTGGAATAGCAGCCACGCGCTATCCGGAACAAGACATTCTCGCTCGATCGCACCGGGGTCGATCTGGGTCCTCCCAGGAGCCCCGCGGGCAGCGAGAGAGGTCCGAGATTGACGCCAGGCCGGGCGGACGATCTTAATTCCAGTATTTGTCCATAGCCACCGCTTGGGGGATCGATCTTCGGGGGCCTCGGCAGGCGGTTTATATGCTGGTCCGGGCGGGGGGTGGCATATACAATATACGGAGGGGGCGTTCATTGCGGCATGTGCCCAGAAAGCTTGGGACCTTGGATGATCCTTTAGCCAATGAGGGCAGCGGTGATGTGTGATATCCATGCCAAGCCTCACTTGGCGTTCCACCCGCTTTCAGACCCAGGGTTCTTTATCCGATGTTTCTTTGTCCGATGCCTTCACCGTTCATACATATCCACCGCGTGCCGAGGACCTTGGAAATCGATCCCCCAGGCGTTGGTTATGGATGAATCCCCGTTTCGCACGAAAAGGGGGGGATCGGGAAGACGGGAGGTACGAAAAATGCCCCTGCCGCCCTGCGCATACTTTGGTACGAGGTCGGGTCCAGCGTTGGGGGAGGCGCCAAGAGAATTAGCCGCATGCGGCCGACTCTTCAGACCCCTTGTGCTATCCCCTTCCTTGCAGCCCACCCCGGCCCGTTGCGACTGCTCGCCAGACCATTGCGGGCGGAGGACGACGACGACGAGGAGGACGACTCCAACCACGACGACGACGTCGTCGTCCTCGTCCTTGTCGCCCTGCGGTGTGGGGGACCACGACTCCAGCGACGACGACGACGTCGTCGTCCTCGTCGTCGTCCTCGTCCTCGTCGCCCTGCCGTGTCGAGGACGCCGCAGGGTCGCCTGAGCCCAGGGACGCTCTGAGGCTCGTCGCGGAGAGGCTGGAGGAGCGTGAGGAGCCGATCGCCCTGCCCGCCCACCATCCGTTCTCCCTCTCCATCGTCGCCCAGTCGCTCTCTGTGTCCCTCTCTGTCCTGGTCTCTCTCTCTCTCTCTGTCTCTCTCTCTCTCTCTCTCCCTTTCTTTTTCTGCCTCTCGCTCACTCTATCGACCCATTCCTCTCCCTGGTCACTCTCCGCCCGACTTTCTCTTGTCCGGGGAAGCCAGGGCCGAGACACCCCCCCCACCCCTTTTCCGCATCCCGTCCCCTATCCCTGGAGGCTGCCTTGCCGCCCTCCCCCACTCGCCAGATGAGCGACGCAGACAAACAACATGTCGTCTTCACCAACATTGACGCGCAGCGGTCCCGCGCAAGGTTGCGCGTAAGCGCCTTCGTTTCCGAACTAACGTGCCGCGCTGGCGGCCCGCGTAAGCCACTGCGCAGGGCCGCCACGTCAACGTTCGTAAGGCCTGTTTGTGTTCGTCGCTCATATGAGTGTTTCGTGTGTAATATCTATTTATGCACACACACGTAGTACTCGATTCCGCCTGCGTCGACCGCAAACTCCCGCCAGTTCGCTTCCCCGCTCCCTCAGATCCAGCCCCGTCCCCCGTCTCTCCCAGCTGATGCCAGTTCCCCTTCCCTGCTTTCTCATCTCCCTGCACCCCTCCCTCGTCCCCCGTCCCTCAGCAACCCGTCCCCCTCTCCTTCTCCCCTTCGGGCCCCCTGCTCGCGAACTTCCATGTGAGCCTTCTGTTGCACCTTCCTCGCCCCACTCTTCCGTTCTCCCCCCGTCCCTCCTTCCTCCCACGCTTCCTGCCTTACAGCATCCTTTCATTTCCTCTCCTCCCCCTTCCCTTCCCACCCTTCCCTTCCCCCCTTGCTGCTCCAAGCCGTGCTTCCACACCTACACAACATGAATGCTACTCTCTTCGTTCCCGTGATGCCGTGCTGGTTTCACAAAGCAAAGCGTTCAGTGCGTGCATGTACAATGGGTGATTTCGAAGTGCCTTTCCAGATCGATTGTCCAAGCAGGCGTTGTTCTGCCTTCGAAGCGTAGTGCTCCCACTGGTGCGTTCGCCATAGTTGACGATCACCCGAGAGCCTCTATCCAACGTAACGTCGCTGTCGACACAGCGGTGGCAGTGGTGGTTGTACTATTGCGTGCAATCAGAACGTCTGCTGCGGTTCAAACGATTTGCTTGCCCTTTCGGGATTCGAATCTGTACCGACACGCGACTCCGCGAACAGAGGGGGGGGCAAACGCAATAGGACGTGATGGGAGTGAGGAGTTGTCTAGGCCTCTCAAGTGATTCTAGTTGGGTCCGAGTAGATGGGGTCGGAGGATCACGCCGTCGATGTATCGGCGATGCGGCTCGATGTGTAGCCCGAGCCGCTGCTACCCCGACAATATTCGCCAGCGTAGCAGTGCGAAGAGAAAGCGACCCATGCAAGGAACATAGTCGGGCCTGAGAGCGAGCAGCCGAGGAGCGAGATAGGGAGGGGGAGATGGAGGGGGGACGAGAGAAAGAGACAGACCAGGCCCACAGACGGAGGGACAGGGAGACGGGGAGGGGAAGCCAAACAGGGAGAGAGAGGGGGAGCACGCCGCGCACAAGGGCAAGGAAACATAAGGGCAGGGGAAGGAACACGAGGGAGAGGGAACACAAGGGCGAAGAGGAGGGAAGAGGAGGAGGGGAGGGGAGGAGGAGCCGAGAGCCGAAGACAAGGAAAAAAGGAAGCGGGCCAAGAGGAGCAACTGTGCGCCAGCGCAACTGGAAAACCGCTGGCCTCCTCTCCTCTGGCGGGATTAAGAATATTCAGAGCAAATGCCGGGCCAGGAGAGAGAGGGGAGGGGGAGGACAAGGAAAACATAATCAAAACTGGATTGTAGCCCGGGACGCCTCGCCGACACCAGGAGCGGCTGCTGCGGCGCCTGGGGCTCGCTTCAACACCGCCCAGGCTTTGGCCCGCTGGATGGTGACGCAGAGGCCTTCCAAGTAGTTACCCCCGCGCGTGCAGACTCGCCGCATTGCCATCTCTGGCCTCAGCTTTGCGCGCGAGCTGCATAAAGCACCTGTGATCTGGAAGCGCCCCAGCCGCCATAGCGTTCGGCGACCATCGGCACGAAGGCGATCTCTTGCTGGGTTCAGATGTCCTCCGTGTTTAGGAAGGACCGCTTGTGGTCCTCGTAATACCGTGGAACCGCGCGGCCGACCCGGCGACCTCGCCCGCCAGCTAGGGAGCGGCCTGCCGCTGCGGCGACGTGGTCGCCAGGTTCACTGCTGCCGGGAACCCGCCGAGTCAAGAAGGCCAGAACACATCTGCGTCGTCACTTGGGCGTGGCGGGAGGAGGCTGTCGCGCTCCAGGTCTGGCCGGTGACCCGCGGCTGCATCGGAAGAGTAGGTCAGGTTTTGGGTTGGGTGGTGCGCTGCACTCTTGTCCCCGCCGCAGGTGCGCACCGAAGCGTGGATGTGGTGCACGTCAATCGCGTTCCTCCTGGTAGATCTCAGCAGGGTCCATGTTGAGCTTCATGACCTTGTTGGGCATGGTTGCCAAGAGGCTGGAGGAGCCGGGGAGGGTCTCTGAGACCACCGCGGCCGTGGGCAGCGCGCCCTCGAGCGAAGCGGCCGCACGTTGGAGACCTGAGCCGGCGTCTTCGGCGTCCCAACGATAGCCGCTGTCGACCTGGGCACAGAAGTCCGTCGTGGCAGCACGAGAGGCGAAGTAATTGCGCGGCTGCCGAATGCTGCTGCGTGCTCCGCACACCCAGCCTTGCGTGCCGAAGGCTCAGCGCGGCCTGCCGCCACTCGTCCGCGGTCGGCCGGAACCCAGCGAGGTCCGCAAACGCGTTGCGTACCGAAGTGTCGAAGGCGGCCAGGGGCATTTTCGCCGCCGCGGGAACCACAGCACGCGCTGCGTGCAGAACCCAGCGCACTGACGGAGGAGGCGATAACTCACCTGTAGGTCTTCCATCTCGGACATTGCCTTCGTTGTCTCGCCTGCCGAAGCAGCCCACTCGGCGAGTCTGGCGCCGCAGTGACCTGCCGAACCGATCGGGATTCCGAGGTGCTTGAAGTCGCCGTTCAGCTAACCCTGCTCTCGCCCGTCTACATATCCTTCAGGAGGGCTGGCGAGAAGTGTGCCGCCGAGCCAGCAGCAAGCACTCCCGAGGGTACGATCAGCTCGCTCTTGGCGAGATTGAGGCGGAGACCGATTCGAGGCGCATGAACCAGCAGGATCCTGAGGGCCCCTGCAACGGCAGCAGCGCTGGCCCCGATGTTGCCGTCGTCAAAGTAGAAGAGCGCCAGGTTGAAACCTCCTTCCCCCCTCCTGCCGGCCAGGACGGTGGAGTGCGAGTGCAGTACTTCGGAGAACAGAAGCGGACCAAGGGGGTCGCCCTGCTACATGCAATGCTCGCTGCCAGCGCCCAAGCTGCAGCGTGTTGTGCCCGCCGTAGCACCAGTGACACCAGTGGGATGGTTATGGGAAGTGCTGCTGGGGCTGCCGCAGGATCTCGGCTCGGCTGACCGTGTCGAAGGCGCTTACGAAATCCAATTTCAGCAGCACATGGTCTTCCTGCTGCTCGTGCCGCTCGGTCCACTGCCGCACCGCGTGGACTGCGCGCTCGCAACCAAGCGGGCCCCCACGCCGGTCAGTAGCGGCCAAAAGAGTTTTTGCGCCCGCTCCTTCATTGCCCGGCAGAGGGTCTTCGCGGCCAGGCGGCGCAACACTCCCCGACGGCAGCGGGGCGGATGCCGCCGATCTGTTCTCGGACGCCATCAGGGCGGCACCACCCAGTGCCGGGGTTAGCGAGCGTGGCGCGCTGCCGCCAGCGAGCACGCGCGCCGCCTCTGCGAGGAGGTCCGCCACAGAGGAGGCTTGCGCGGGCGGGCGGGCATCGGGGAAGTGCTGCGCCCAGAGATCTGACGGGCTAGCGCCGCTGCCCTTTCGGAAAAGACATGATGGCGCCGACGGCGTGGTCACCGGTGGGGCGGGGGGCTGGCGGGGGGCCGACCTGCCCGCTTTCCCCCGCCGCGACGCGGCGGCGTTCTCCGAAAGTTCGGCGCGCTCGCCGCGTGCCCAGCGAGCCAGGCGGCTTCCGCTGCAAGCGAGGACCCGCGGCCCTGGCGCGGCGGTCGCGTCCGCGGCGAGGCGGGGCTGTCCGGGTCAGTCTGGGCCACGCGCCCGCGGGCTCTGCCGCCCGACGCGCGCGTCAGTTTCGGCGGAGCCAACTACATTGAGCAGGAGGGATTGCGCCCCCAGGGCGGGCCAGCTTGACGCCGAGGAGGGAGCTCGAGGGAGGCGAGGGAGAGGGAGAGAGAGAGAGAGAGAGAGAGAGAGAGAGAGAGAGAGAGAGAGAGAGAGAGAGAGAGAGAGAGAGAGAGAGAGAGAGAGAAAGAAAGAGAGAGAGAGAGAGAGAGAGAGAGAGAGAGAGAGAGAGAGAGAGAGAGAGAGAGAGAGAGAGAGAGAGAGAGAGAGAGAGAGAGAAAGAAAAAACACAAAACAGAGAGAGAGAGAGAAAAGAGAAGAGAGAGAGAGAGAGGGGAGAGATGAGAGAGAGAGGAGAGAGAGAGAGAGAGAGAGAGAGAGAGAGAGAGAGAGGAGAGAGAGAGAGAGAGAGAGAGAGAGAGAGAGAAAACAAAAAACAAAACAAAAAAAAAAAAAAAAAAAAAAAAACGAGATAGATAGAGAGAGAGAGATAGAGAGAGAGAGAGAGAGAGAGAGAGAGAGAAGAGAGAGGAGAGAGAGAGAGAGAGAGAGAGAGAGAGAGAGAGAGAGAGAGAGAGAGAGAGAGAGAGAGAGAGAGAGAGAGAGAAGAGAGAAAGAGAGAGAGAGAGAGAGAGAGAGAGAGAGAGAGAGAGAGAGAGAGAGAGAGAGAGAGAGAGAGAGAGAGAGAGAGAGAGAGAGAGGGAAACAACAACAAAAAAACAAGAAACAAAAAACACCCCCGCATTCTGGGGCCCCAGAAAGCCGAGTGCTTAAGCTATAAAACAAACAACTAAGCTGGCTGGGCCAGTAGTCGCGCACACCCGAAATTTGAGCCCAACTATGGCGCGAGGCTCAAGGTGAGGAGGCAGCAGCAATCATGACTCAGATGGCGATGATGTATTGGCGCTGCGTGCGTGCGCGCGCGCGCCATCTCAGAAATCTCCCGCCGCGCGCCAGCGGGCTCTGCCGCCCGACGCGCGCGCCGTGCTCGGCGGCGCCAACTGCACAGGGCAGGGGGGGGGGGATTGCGCTCCCAGGGTGGGCCAGCTTGACCCCGAGGAGCTCGAGGGGGAGCGAGAGAGAGAGAGAGAGAGAGAGAGAGAGAGAGAGAGAGAGAGAGAGAGAGAGAGAGAGAGAGAGAGAGAGAGAGAGAGAGAGAGAGAGAGAGAGAGGAGAAGAGAGAGAGAGAGAGAGAGAGAGAGAGAGAGAGAGAGAGAGAGAGAGAGAGAGAGAGAGAGAGAGAGAGAGAGAGAGAGAGAGAGAGAGACCGGACAAGTAGGCGGACCAGGGTCCGTCCGCGAGGCGCACTGCGGTGCGACAACCCGCCAAACACTATTTGCGGCGGTGCAGCCTTGAGATACGAGGGCGGGCAACAGACCCCCTCCCCCGGCGCAATGCGACTGACGCTACAGACGGCGGACAGACAGTGAAGATCTCACGTGTCAGACCGCGTGACGAAGAAGGCCCCAACAAGGAAGGCGACGTGCTGACACGTGGCTAGGCGGCTTGGCAGACCGCCAGTTGGGCGCTTGGCCGCAATGCGGCGCGCAGGGACGGGGCACCCCCCGCCCCCACGCCCTGACGCCGTGGACGCGGGGCCACGCGTGCACACGGGCAGGCAGAATGGCGGAGATTAGCGCGGGGCTCCAGGCGGAGCGCCGCGGAGCGATGACAGCATAGCATGGAGGGTGAGTGGCGGCGCAGCACCATCGGGCGAGGGTGTAAGCAGCTCGGCGAAGGCACGACCGGCGCGGTGGAGGCGCTGGAGCAGAGGGCCTTGACGGGCTTGAGCGGCGGCAAGGTCGGCGGCGAGAGCAGCACACCTCTGCTGAAGAGCGGCCATAGACTGGGACAGCTCGGCTTCGCGGTCGGTGAGGGGCGGCTGCTCTGTGCCTGCGGCCGCGGGCCTCGTGGCGGGGACGAGGTCATCGGTGCGCCTGGCCAGGTGGTGGACCAGCGCGGCGCGGCGGTCCGCGCGCTGGCGGCCGTCGCCCTTGCGAGGCGACTGGAGGGCAACGCGCGGTCCCAGGGCTGAAGCCGCTAGGGCCACGCCCCGTGAGGACGGAGGAGCCGCAGCCTCGCACCCAGCAACAGTAAAAGCGTGGACGGGGTGCGACGGCCTGACTGGCTCAGTGCCCTGCGGGGGGGCTGGAGCCGCCCCCGCGGGCTGGCGCTGGTGGGGGGGCGGGGTGGGTGGCACGGGGGGGCCAATCATGATGCCGTGCGAGGGCTCGGAGGTCGGCCGCGTGGTCGGGTGGCGTCTCGATGAAGCGGCATCGTCGGCAGCGTGGGGTGTCGGCGGGGCGTCGTCTATGCTGCCACTCAATCCGAGGGGATCATAAAGGTCCTCGTCGGCGTCTTGACGGTGAGCGACGTCATCATGTGGGTGCGATGTCGCTCTCGGTGGCGGAGTCGAGGTGGGCGTCGAGAGGCTGCCCGACGGGGCAGGGTTGGCGCTGGCTGGCCCGTCGTCCAGGAAGTCTAATCCCCCGCCGAAGCCGAACGGGTCGTCCTCCTGTTCGTCGTGCATCGCCCGTTGGGCCTCGGCCCAGAGCTCATCCGGGTTCTGCGGGATGTATGGTCCAGCCGCGGGTGGTGCCTGGTCCGACAGCAGGGGGTTCGGTTCCATTTTGCTGAGTTCCGCTGCTGTAAACCCAGCCCTGCGGTGTGGGAGCGGCAGAGTACGGTGTCTGCGCTCGTAGATAGCGACAGCGACCCCATGAAGCACGGTCGCTTGGCGATGTCGTGTTTTGGCAGCTTCAACAATGTCGTCGGGGAGGTTGTGCGTGCGTGCCGCCGCTGTGGCAAGGGCGTCGGCCTGACGGTTGAACTCCTCCGCGATGGGCCCGATGAGCCCAAGGTCGATGCCCAGGTCTCCCAGGTGGCTGGCGATTTTTTCGACGCGAAACATGTTGGGCTTGGCCATAACACATCGGTGGATCTTTTCCCAGAGCTCCGCGTGCGTGCCCTGCGGCGCTGGATGTCCGTCGATGATGCTTTGGAACCCATCGACCACCGCCTGGTTGTCCACGAAAACGTGCACGGGCCGTTCGGCACATGCCGTAAGGTGGACAATGGCGAGGGTCTCCGCAACCTGGGCGTTCTGCGTTAGGCCGTGAACGCGTGCACTGTAGTTCATGCGGTGATCGATGCCGTAGTAGACGCCGTAACCCGCTCGTGCTAGCAATGGGATGGCTTGGTTGGTGCACGCACCGTCCGTGGCAGCATAGACCCATGTCCAACCAGTGTCGTAGTCAAGGTAGGTGGTGTAGGTGTCCTGGGCTGAAGCCGCAGGATCACCATCAGGGGAGGGCCGCGGAATGGGCTGTGGCAGCGGGTCCCTCGCGAGGTCGGCCTGCAGGTCGAGGAGGGCTGGGTCTTCGTCGAAGAGCCCGCAGTGTCTTGTGTGCGGCGGAAGACGGGCCCACTGGTCGTCACTGATGAGGGTGGTGAGAGGGAGTCTTTCTCGGGCCCAGCACTTACAGTCGCGGACAGTGTGCTCCTGAGTTTCCTCTTCCTCGTCACAGTAGCGGCACATGGGGCTGGGGTCTGCCGACGTGTTTGATCGGGATCGTCGCTGTTGGGTGTGGTCCCCGCCCGACAGGTAGTTCAGGAGGAGCGCCAGCTGCCAGGCAGTGCATTTGGCTGCTCCTTTAGTTCGCGCGAGCCACGTGCTGGCGAAGAGGTCAAGGCCCTGTCTGACAGAGGCGAGGTAGCCAAGGTCGTGTCGCCGTGGCTTGATCCTCCGCAGAAATGCCCTGCGTTGTGAGGCCCGCAGCAGAGAGAGAGAGAGAGGGAGAGAGGGAGAGAGAGAGAGAGAGAGAGAGAGAAATAAACAAAGAAAGAAAAAACAACATAAATAAATAACGAAAGAAAGAAATAATGGCATACATAACACACTCATATTTTCATATAAAAAGGCCCCTTGCGCCCTGGGGCCTCAGAAAGCCGATCGTTTAAGCCGCAGCCAAACAACTAGGCTGTCTGCGTCAGTAGTCGCGCACTACCGAAGCTTGAGCCTAGTAGCATGGCGCGAGGCCCAAGGTGAGGAGGCAGCAGCGAGCGCGGCTCAGATGACGATGATGTCTTGGCGCGCTGCGCGCGCGCCATCTCCAAGATCTTCCGCCGCGCGCCGGCGGGCTCTGCCGCCGCCTCTGGTTGCGGGAGCCGCCCGCGCGGCCGCCCCCATGACGGCCTCGACTGGGCTCGACGCATAACGCGAGTCTCCGCCGACGGGAACTGGGCGGGGCCTGAGGCGCCAGGCGAACCATGGCCGCCGGCGCAAGCATCCAGCGCGCGGCGCCCCCCGCGGTCGCCCCGCGCAGGCTGGGAACGTCAGGGGCGGGCGTGGCCGATGAGCGGCCGGCCGCGCCGCCCCGAGGGTTGCCGCCCCCCTCCCGCTGCTGACCTCGGCCACGGATGGGAGGCGGCGCGAGCCCCAGCGCGGTGCCAGCTGCCCTCAGGCGCGCAGCCGCCGCCGCCCCAGCACCCTGCCGCCCATGAGTGCACGCCGCCCGCGGGCACTTGAAATGCCGCGCCCGGCGCGAGGCGCCGGCGCGGGCCCCGCTCGCCAGGCCGAGGCCGGCGGCGAAATCCCTGTTCTTTTTCGCTCGCCAGGCCCCAACGGCCGGCGGCGCTGCCGATCAGTCGCGACGCGGCTTGTCGGCCACCTCGCGCGTGACCTCGTCTCCGCGCTGGAACCCCAGGTTCTTGCAGAGGTAGCGCGCGCCGTTGAAGCGCGCCGGCCATTGGGCCCCGGCGTCGCAGTAGACCGCATTGGGTTTCCTGGGCGGGTTCGGCCTGGCCGCTTCCCCCGGCGCCTCGCGCGGGCACTTGGGCTGCCTGCCCGGCCGCACTCTGCGCCGACAGTGCCGGGCCAGCGCCAGGGTCGCGCCCGGCGCCGCTATCAGGAAGATGACGACCTTCACCGCGGTCCACAGGGGGATCGCGATGTTGACGCCCTTCCCGCCTTCGCTCAGGCGCAGGCCGATGTACCCCCCGCCCCCCCTCATCGTCGACAGCTCCTGACCAGTTGCCGCCGCGTGTCCCGGCGTGACTGCCTCCGCGGCCACCTTGCCTAGGGCTGAGAGATCCCCCGAGGCAGCTCGCCTGGCGCTGGTGCCGACGGGCCCCTCCTGGGGCCTTGCTGCTGGGGCCGTTAGCTCAGCTCCGAGCGATCGTTGGCCACGCGCCGGGGCGCGTCTCGATGCGGCCCGTGCGACTCCCAGAGGTAGACGTGGAACGAGTCCGACGCCCACCTCCCGCACCTCTGGGCCTTGGCGAGGTCGTCGGCGACGTTGTGCATCGCCGTGGCCCCGCCGATCCTAGGGGAATGAGAACCGATCTCCTCCCGCCTGAGGCCCGCCGCGTGGCCTGCCAGCGCGAGGAAGCGCGGCGCCTCCTCGCGCTTCACCGTCGCGGCGCGCCCGAGGCCCGCCGGAACAGGGGCAGCCGCGCTTCGGCGCCGCGGTCGAAGCGCTGCGGGCGCTGCGCCCGCGCGGCCGCGAGCTCCGCGATCGGGCGCAACGCCGAGTGGGTAGCGCACTTTTTGCGCGCAGCTCCCACGTTGCACTGGCCCGTCTTCGAGCCCTTTATGTGCAGTACGCACTCGTCTGCGCGAGCGAACGAGCCGACTCCCTCACCGCTGGATCTCGCATCCACATCTTCGCCGTGGACCACTCTCTCGAGCGACCAGGACTTGTCCGCCACCAGGTACTCCGACGCTCGCAGGAGGAAAAAGAAGGCGACCAGGATGGCTGCGCACTTGCGCCGGCGCGCGTGGATGCCCTCGGAGAGCGCGAAGCCGACGGCGTGTTTCTCTCTCTCTCTCTCTCTCTCTCTCTCTCTCTCTCTCTCTCTCTCTCTCTCTCTCTTGACGGAGGAGCTCTGCCGCTGGATTGTTGGGGGCGATAGCCGCTAGCCGGGGCCCTGAACCATCTCTGGGTGGCTTCCTAGGCCGCCTGCCCCTCTGGGTCGCCCACGCCGCGTCGCCGCCGCCCTGGATGCGCCAGACCTCCTTCGGAGCGAGGGCCCGTGCCTTCCCGTGGGCGCCGCCTGGGATGCACAGCATTGCAGCGCCAGGGCCCGTGGGCTCCTGCCCTGGCCACCGCGGGGCGCTGGCGGGGCCGTCCAGGCTGCGCAGCAAGTGCTTCTCGATCGCGATGTGCCCCGCTGGCTTCGGCAGCAATGGGCTACTCGTAGTGTGAATCTTGGGATCCAGGAGGAGGATGTCTCCCCGGCTGCCCAGCCAGCCCTCGCAGCCAGCCCCTCCCCGTGAAGTGCTTGGCCCCATTGGCCACGCGGCGCGCCGGCGGCAGACTGGCGCTCGCCAGGCAGTGCGCCAGTGGGCCGCGCCCGGCGACCAGCACCTTCCCAGTCCGCGACATCGCATCCCCGTATTCGGAGCACAGGAGGTCGACCGTGACCAGCGTGTAGCCAAGCTGCCCGAGGGGGCGCTCGAGCTTTTTAGCTTGGAGGGGGCGAACTGCGCCTTCCGGGGGGCGCATGAAGAAGTTGGCCATTCATCGGGTAGATGGCACGAAGGGGCGCAATAATCCACAGTAGGGATTGCGCATCGTGCAGCCGCGGAAGGCAGCTTTGGTCAGATAAATGACATCTGGGCTGTCTCGACCTGTCGACGCTGCTTGCAGATCAACGTTCGCCATGTTCTTGCGA
This sequence comes from Prorocentrum cordatum, assembly GCA_963575745.1. Taxonomy (NCBI): domain Eukaryota; class Dinophyceae; order Prorocentrales; family Prorocentraceae; genus Prorocentrum; species Prorocentrum cordatum. Next base: position 387,469 of record CAUYUJ010014183.1, on the reverse strand, counting down.
CCTCTGTCTGCTCACTGCTTTATAGGTGCCCTCCTTCCTTTGTTTTGCTGTTGCTCAAGACGCGGCGAACATGCCACCGCGATGTGTTAACGCAGGCGGGAGAGGCCTATGGGAGAGGACGAGGAGGCGGTAGCCACCATTTCCCTCGGGCATCGCCGTAGCCATTTTTGCCCCGCTGTCTTGTCCTGTGCCAGGATTCGCCTGGCAGATATGCGTTGCATGAGGCCGCGCGGAGGAGGCGCATTATGCGGACAAGGAGGGGGGGGGGGGGGCGGAGGAGGGAGGAGGACGGATGGGGGGAAAGAGAGAGGGGGGGGGAACGAGGGGGCGGGGGGGGGGCAGGGGGGGAGGGGGGCGGGGTGGCCCGCGGAACAGCTTCAAGCAGGGCGCGGAACGCCATTCCAGCGCTTCATTGGACAAGGGCCCCATGGGCCGAACGGGCGGCCTACTTGGGGCCCCCGGCGATCAGCCGGTCCGATGGCCTACGCGGTGCTTCAAAGCGGCGCGGGCGGGAAGGGTTCCCGCGGAACGGCCTCCATGGGCCGGGTGCGCGGCCCGCTCGCGGCCTCGGGGGGCGGCCGGGCGGCGCTAGCCGCGGAGCTTGAGGGCCTCTTGGGCCGTCGTCGGGCCTCGGAATGCCGAACAGAAGAAGCGCGCGGCGAAATTCTTTTCACGATCGAAATGCAGGCAGCGATGGCCTTCTTCTCTTGAAATTTCCGGAGCGCATCGAATCAGAAGAGTGTCCGACGCGCTCATGCCGCGCGCGCACGGTGGCGGAATGGGCACCAATATGTTGATGCAGCCATTACATTGGCAAGTGGTTCAGGTAATGGGCAATCTGCGAGATTAGCAGGAGTTTTAAATAGCCAGTTGATGACCCCGTTTCGCCGCGTTGCAATGCATATGTGGAGTCCCGCGCTGTGGCAGCACAGCGCGTGCTTGCAAACACCTGAGTTGGTGGAAGCCCTCTTGCTCGGTAGTTCTGAGCCCGTGTCGGTAATCTCGTGAAGTTCTGGAAGGCGACAGCGAACGGGCATTTGGCAGCCAACGAATGGATGTTCAAATATTTAGCTCGCAAGTTTCCTGGAATGGATGCATCCAAAGATCTGCTTGAGCATAGGTTTTCGGAGCGCGGGTTCCATCGGTTTCTCGTTCGCAGTGGCAAGCTTGTTCATCATCCATCTCCAGGAGAGTGGGAATGTTACCCGGTCAATAACGCACCCTCTACCAGCTTAGACGATCGCTTCGTGCATCGCGGTTGCTGGCCGCACGCTGCTCGGTCGATTGCGGCTGTTCTACCATCTAACAGCGAGGATGCAGGGCGCGAGTGTCAAATATCCTGGCGGTGCATGCGCGGCTCGTTCTCTGGATTCTGTTGCCTGGTTTGCGGGGCCAGGCAATTTGATGAGCGCGGGTAGCCTGTGCCAATTTGTTCAGACGCCCGCGGCGCGTCCTCCAATGGCGGGAAGCAGGGTAGCTTTCGAGGCAGGGAATTACCCGCCCCAATGCTCGGTTCGGGGAAAATCGTGCCCGGTCCTCTTCCATTCTCAGAGCGGGTTCTCGTTCCGTGCGTCTAGCTGTTCAGCAGTGCAAACATCGTTGCGCGACTTCATAGACATATATATATATATAGAAAGAGAGAGAGAGAGAGAGAGAGAGAGAGAGAGAGAGAGAGAGAGAGAAAGAGAGAACAAACAAACGAGACAGAGATAGAGAGAGAGAGAGACCCAAATAAATATATCAAGAGAGAGGTAGAGACAGAGAACGGACGAGAAGAGATATGGGAGGGGGCACAAGGATGAGGGCTGCGGCGGAGGAGAGAAGGGGGGGACTTTGAGGAGAAGGGCGTGGGGGAATTTAGACAGAGGAAGGCATTCACGAGCACGAGGGGGAAGTAGTTCGGCAGAAGGATATCGGTTTGGAGCTCGCTCGCAATAATGTCGCGCGGGAATCACCGTTGAAGTTCTTATGTCCGCTTTCCCAGCGCAGCTGTTTTGCGATGTATTGCGTTGTTCCCAGGGTAACTCAGAGACGTGAACGCGCCTGACAAGCGTTTGCAAATGCGCGTCGGATTTTCAGATAGATACCCGCGGGAGAAAGACTCACCGGCATTTCCACGCAAGGGTGTCAAGAGGCATGGTTCTCGGAAGATGTGCGAGTTCATTCCTTACTCTTTCGAATCTATGCATTCTAGCTGTTGAGTCGCGGCCAGGAGCGCGTCCTTGATTTTACTTCCATAGTGGAACCGCATCTATGCCGGCTTCATAAAGCACGAGCAGCAGCCGCGTGGGAATTTCAGCAGCTCTTGGAAGGCATCGGTGACGACATGCAGTTTGATGCGATAGCGGTTTCCATTCTGCCTCCGGCGCTTTCGCCGTCATGCTCGCACGGCATCGCGTTTTGGATCTTGGAGGCATTTGGGAGCTATCTTGGGGCCGACTCGTGACCTCTTCGGCCGTCGTGAAGTCATCTCGGAATCGTCTTGAGCGATTTCCCAATGACTTGGATCCATCCAGGGGCGCCTCGGGCGCAGCGTGTGCCGTCTTGGAGGCATCCCCGGGCCAGCCTAGCCGTCTTGGAGGCGATTTTGGCCGTCTTGGAGGCATCTCAGAGTCCATCTTGGGCCATATTGGCCGCCCCGGAGGCCATCTCGGGCGTCTTAGAGGTCTCTTGGGTCGTCTTGCGGCCTTCTTGGGGGCGCGACGGGGGCCTCTTCGGCCGTCGCGGGGCCATCTACGAGGCCTTCTCGGCAAATCGTCGGGCGATCTCGGGGGCCCATGGGCCGCGCAGGCCCGTCGGAAAACCGAAACGGCGGAAATGCCTTAGTTCCGCGACACACTCTCAGCCTTCCTGGCGTACTTCTTAGAGGGCTCGTGGGCCGCGTTGGAGACCTCTCGGGGGCCGTCTTGGGCCATCTTCAGGCCGCCCCAGGGTGCTTCGGCGCAATTGGGGTTGTCTTCGAGGCATCTTGGAGCCATGACTCGGAAGCGTCTCGGAGGCCGTCTGCGGCAATCTTGGAGCGGTCAGGGGCAAGAAAGTCCTCGGCAGCCGGCGCTGCGAGAGCCCTGTGCCTCTCTCAGGGTGGGCGGTCTGTGCTGCCCTGAATGAGGCGTGCGTCGTCTCATCCGCACTTTGAGGGCGTCTTGGTCTTTGTTGCGGCCGAGGCGACCTCTGGCGCCCAATTCGTCGACTTCCCGGGCCTTTCGCTGGCCTCGGGAACCGCGGGGGGATTCGAGGAACATGGGAAGAGAATGAGCACGAAGAAGAAAAGCCAAAGGAAGAGTATGATAAATACGAGGAGGAAGAGGAGGAGGACGAGGAGGACGAGGAGGGGACGGCGGAGGAAGGGGGAGAGGCGGCTCGGGAGTGCGTCGGGGCACTGATGGGCCCTGCCGGAGGCGCCCAGGAATCTGCCAGGGCCATCTCTCGCGCGAAAGGCAGAACATCTGCTGTTACTCAGGAGCAGGCGCCTGCGCGTTGAGAGTTGGGCTAGAGGCTCACTCAGCCATCGGACCTCAAGTTCGCCGAGAGGGTTTGGAGAGATTTCAGAGAACGCGGGAAGAGAATGAGCGCAAAGAGGAATAGCAATGGGAAGAGTGGGAGAAACAGGAGCTGGAGGAGGAGTGGGTGGTGGAGGAGAAGGGGTGGGCGCCATGGGAGTACGTCGGGGCATTCTGGGGGCCTGCTGGGAGCTTTTGAGGGCCACTTGGAGGTTTATTTGGGGCCCTCTTGGGTGCCTTTTGGTGTGTCAGGGCCGTCTTGGAGACCGTCTCGGTCGTCTTGGAGGGCCCTTCTTCCGCGTTGGAGCTCTCATGGGGGGTCCCGAGTGCGTCTTGGGCCTTCGCACTTCGCATTGCGCGCCCAGTGCCCGTCGCAGCGGGCGGCGGATCGCGGGGATTTGTGGATGCGAAATGTTTTGTTTGTTGACTTAGTTTTTCCCGGAAAGGGCGCGGGCCCAGGGTTCTCTTTTAGTAGGTAAACCTGTCCCCCGGTGCCAACTTGAGGGAGGCCGGCGAATTTTTTCCCTGATAAATAACGAGGTCGAAGGAGGCCGGCGAATTAAAATTTGAGGATGTCTCGAGCGAAACGCTTGTTTTTCAGAATTTCTTGAGGATGTCTCGAGCGAAACGCTGGTTTTGCAGAGTTGAGGATGTCTCGAGCGAAACGCTTGTTTTCAGAATTTGCTGAGGATGTCTCGAGCGAAACGCTTGTTTTGCAGAGCCGACCGCGACGCGGAAAAGCGCCCCGCGCGAAGGAATTTCGATGATGTCTCGACTAATTCGTTTGTTTTTGTACGATTTCCTGGAATTTTGGCAGGATGTCTCGAGCGAAATGCACGACCCCACCCTAGCACGACCATACCCCAGCACGACCACACCCCAGCACGACCAGACCCCAGCACGACCCCACCCCAGCACGACCCCACCCCAGCACGACCATACCCCAGCACGACCACACCCCAGCACGACCCGACCCAGCACGCACAAGACCACACCCCAGCACGACCACACCCCAGCACGACCTCACCACAGCACGACCACACCCCAGCACGACCACGCCCCAGCACGACCACGCCCCAGCACGACCACGCCCCAGCACGACCACACCCCAGCACGACCACACCCCCAGCACGACCACCCCCCAGCACGACCACCCCCCAGCACGACCACACCCCAGCACGACCACTCCCCAGCACGACCACACCCCAGCACGACCACACCCCAGCACGACCACACCCCAGCACGACCACACCCCAGCACGACCACACCCCAGCACGACCCGATCGATAAATCACAGGGTGCGGAGCACCCCAGCACGAACCCACCCCAGCACGACCCCACCCCAGCACGACCCCACCCCAGCACGACCACGCCCCAGCACGACCACACCCCAGCACGACCACACCCCAGCACGACCACTCCCCAGCACGACCCCACCCCAGCACGAGCACGACCACACCCCAGCACGACCACACCCCAGCACGACCGACCCCACCCCAGCACGATGACCACACCCCAGCACGACCCCACCCCAGCAAGACCACACCCCAGCACGACCCCACCCCAGCAAGACCACACCCCAGCACGACCGCACCCCAGCACGACCTTACCACAGCACGACCACACCCCAGCACGACCACGCCCCAGCACGACCACGCCCCAGCACGACCACGCCCCAGCACGACCCCAGCACGACCACGCCCCAGCACGACCACCCCCCAGCACGACCACCCCCCCAGCACGACCACACCCCAGCACGACCACTCCCCAGCACGACCACACCGCCTTGGTTGAGTGGTTGCCTGTCGTCGTGGAATGTTTCGTGGGGTGTCTCGTGGAATGTTTCGCGGGGTGTCTCGTGAAATGTTTCGTGAGGTGTCTCGTGGAATGTTTCGTGAGGTGTCTCGTGGCTGTTTCGTGAGGTGTCTCGTGGGGATGTTTCGTGAGGTGTTTGCCCCAGTTGGGTATCATGAAAACGTGTCCATGCTCCACATGTCTATATCCCTTTCCGGGTTCGTGGGTCCATCATGTTCCCGGAAAAGGGCGCGGGCCCAGGGTTTCTTTTAGTAGGTAAAACCTGTCCCCCGGTGCCACTTGAGGGAGGCCGGCGAATTTTTTCCCTGATAAATAACGAGGTCGAAGGAGGCCGGCGAATTAAAATTTGAGGATGTCTCGAGCGAAACGCTTGTTTTTGAAATCCCGATCGATAATCACAGGGTGCGGGCCACTTTTTCGTGTGTTGAGGATGTCTCGAGCGAAACGCTTGCTCCGCAGAGTTTGCCGAGGATGTCTCGAGCGAAACGCTTGTTTTGCAGAGCCGACCGCGACGCGGAAAAGCGCCCCGCGCGAAGGAATTTCGATGATGTCTCGACTAATTCGTTTGTTTTTGTACGATTTCCTGGAATTTTGGCAGGATGTCTCGAGCGAAATGCACGACCCCACCCTAGCACGACCATACCCCAGCACGACCACACCCCAGCACGACCAGACCCCAGCACGACCCCACCCAGCACGACCCCACCCCAGCACGACCATACCCCAGCACGACCACACCCCAGCACGACCCGACCCCAGCACGACCCTACCCCAGCAAGACCACACCCCAGCACGAACACCCCAGCACGACCACACCCCAGCACGACCCCACCCAGCACGCCCCCACGCACGACAGCACGACCACGCCCCAGCACGACCACCTCCCAGCACGACCCACACCCCCAGCACGACACACCCCAGCACGACCACGCCCAGCACGACCACGCCCCAGCACGACCACACCCCAGCACGACCACACCCCAGCACGACCACACCCCAGCACGACCACACCCCAGCACCAGCACGACCACACCCCAGCACGACCCGATCGATAAATCACCGGGTGCGGACCACCCCAGCACGACCCCACCCCAGCACGACCCCACCCCAGCACGACCCCACCCCAGCACGACCACGCCCCAGCACGACCACACCCCAGCACGACCACACCCCAGCACGACCACACCCCAGCACGCCCCCACCCCAGCACGACCCCATCCCAGCACGACCCCACCCCAGCACGACCACACCCCAGCACGACCACACCCCAGCACGACCACACCCCAGCACGACCCCACCCCAGCACGAGCACACCCCAGCACGACCCCACCCCAGCAAGACCACACCCCAGCACCACCGCACCCCAGCACGACCTTACCACAGCACGACCACACCCCAGCACGACCACGCCCCAGCACGACCACGCCCCAGCACGACCTCGCTTCTGGTTCAGAAACGAACCCAAGCCCCTCAGAGGTTCCGCCCCAGCACGACCCCCCAGCACGACACACCCCCCAAGCACGACCACCCCCCAGCACGACACCCCCAGCACACGACCACTCGGTGGAGACACGGACCACTCTCCCAGCCTCGGCACCAACGCTTGGTTGAGAGTTGCCTGTCGTCGTGGAATGTTTCGTGGGGTGTCTCGTGGAATGTTTCGCGGGGTGTCTCCTGGAATGTTTCGTGAGGTGTCTCGCGGAATGTTTCGTGAGGAGTCTCGTGGGATGTTTCGTGAGGTGTCTCGTGGGATGTTTCGTGAGGTGTTGCCCCGTTGGGTATCGTGAAAACGTGCCCATGCTCCACATGTCTATATCCCTTTCCGGGTTCGTGGGTCCATCATGTTTTTCCCGGAAAGGGCCTGAGCCCAGGGTTCTCTTTTAGTGGGTAAACCTGTCCCCCGGTGCAAACTTGAAGGAGGCCGGCGAATTTTTTCCCTGATAAATAACGAGGTCGAAGGAGGCCGGCGAATTAAAATTTGAGGATGTCTCGAGCGAAACGCTTGTTTTTGAAATCCCGATCGATAAATCACAGGGTGCGGGCCACTTTTCCCGGAAAGGGCTCCGGCCCAGGGTTCTCTTTTAGTATGTAAACCTAGTCCCCCGGTGCCTGCTTGAAGGAGGCCGGCGAATTTTTTCCCTGATAAATAACGAGGTCGAAGGAGGCCGGCGAATTAAAAATTGAGGATGTCTCGAGCGAAACGCTTGTTTTTCAGAAAATGGTGAGGATGTCTCGAGCGAAACGCTGGTTTTGCAGAGTTGAGGATGTCTCGAGCGAAACGCTTGTTTTCAGAATTTGCTGAGGATGTCTCGAGCGAAACGCTTGTTTTGCAGAGCCGACCGCGACGCGGAAAAGCGCCCCGCGCGAAGGAATTTCGATGATGTCTCGACTAATTCCTTTGGTTTTGTACGATTTCCTGGAATTTTGGCAGGATGTCTCGAGCGAAATGCACGACCCCACCCTAGCACGACCATACCCCAGCACGACCACACCCCAGCACGACCAGACCCCAGCACGACCCCACCCCAGCACGACCCCACCCCAGCACGACCCGATCGATAAATCACAGGGTGCGGAGCACCCCAGCACGAACCCACCCCAGCACGACCCCACCCCAGCACGACCCCACCCCAGCACGACCACGCCCCAGCATGACCACACCCCAGCACGACCACACCCCAGCACGACCACTCCCCAGCACGACCCCACCCCAGCACGACCCCACCCTAGCACGACCACACCCCAGCACGACCACACCCCAGCACGACCCCACCCCAGCACGATCACACCCCAGCACGACCCCACCCCAGCAAGAACACACCCCCGCACGACCGCCCATCCAGCATGACCTTACACAGCAGGACACCCCCAGCACGACACGCCCAGCACGACCAACGCCCCAGACGACCACGCCCCAGCACGACCACGGCCCAGCCCACGACCACGCCCCAGCACGACCACCCCCCAGCACGACCACCCCCCAGCACGACACCCCCCCAGCACGGACCAACCCCCACGCACGACAAACCCCAGACGGACCACCTCAGAACGACACACACCGCCTTGGTTGAGTCGGGTTCCGTGCTGGCCTGGAAATGTTTCGTGGGGTGTCTCGTGGAATGTTTCGCGGGGTGTCTCGTGGAAATGTTCGTGAGCGTGTCTCGTGGATGTTTCGTGAGGGGTGTCTCGTGGGCTGTTTCGTGAGGTGTTTCGTGGGATGTTTCGTGATGGTGTTGCCCAGTTGCGGTATCATGAAAACGGTCCATGCTCCACAGTCTATATCCCTTTCCGGGTTCGTGGGTCCATCATGTTTGTGTGTTGAGGATGTCTCGAGCGAAACGCTTGCTCCGCAGAGTTTGCCGAGGATGTCTCGAGCGAAACGCTTGTTTTGCAGAGCCGACCGCGACGCGGAAAAGCGCCCCGCGCGAAGGAATTTCGATGATGTCTCGACTAATTCCTTTGTTTTTGTACGATTTCCTGGAATTTTGGCAGGATGTCTCGAGCGAAATGCACGACCCCACCCTAGCACGACCATACCAGCACGACCACACCCCAGCACGACAGGACACCACAGCACAGAGCACACCCACAACGACCCCACCCCAGCAAGTCCCATACCCCAGCACGACCACACCCCAGCACGACCTGACCCCAGCAGACCCTACCCCAGCACCACCCCCAGCACGACCACACCCCAGCACGACCTCACCACAGCACGACCACACCCCAGCACGACCACGCCCCAGCACGACCACGCCCCAGCACGACCACGCCCCAGCACGACCACCCCCCAGCACGACCACCCCCCCAGCACGACCACCCCCCAGCACGACCACCACGACCACACCCCAGCACGACCACTCCCCAGCACGACCACACCCCAGCACGACCACACCCCAGCACGACCACACCCAGTCGCACCCCCGTGGAATGTTTCGTGGCGTGTCTGGTTGAGTGGTTGCCTGTTCGTGGGGTGTCTCGTGGAATGTTTCACGGGGTGTCTCGTGGAATGTTTCGTGAGGTGTCTCGTGGAATGTTTCGTGAGGTGTCTCGTGGGATGTTTCGCGGGGTGTCTCGTGGGATGTTTCGTGAGATGTCGCCCAGTTGGGTATCGTGAAAACGTGACCATGCTGCACATGTCTTTATCCCTTTCCGGGTTCGTGGGTCCATCATGTTTTTGAGCGTTCAGGGACATGCATACAGCGGTGCATTTCGACAAGTCAGAATGGAGGCCAAGTTTCGCATACGTGTATATATACACACATACGGATTGAAGTGTCCAGGTGTTTGGCGACTGAGTTCTGCGCGACACTTCCATCACGGATCCTTCGGGGGATATCCAATTTCTATGCCGTTGCAGAAGAAATGATGGGCGCGTCGACATGGACCGTGAATTTCATGGGCGCGGCCAGAAATATGCAGGAGATGGCTGGATTGTTCGAGTCTTTATTGAAACAGGCATTGGCCGCGGCGTACGTCCATGGTTCTCCTGATGTCATTGTCGATGCCATACCCTGTCGCTCAATCTTCAATACAGCCGCCGTGGTATCTCGCGTAGACACGCGTTTGGTTTCCCGTTTTCGGAATTGGAAGTTGATTGGGTTGGACCTTCGTGCATGCATTTCCAAGGCTTCGTTCACATGCAGGCAATAATCTCTCAGCAAAAGGCAGAAACAGACGGAGGTTCTGGAAGTTCCGCGGCATCGTCTGAGGCATTTGGACAGGCGTGAAAGCGAGATGCAAGATGAGTTCGTGCGACTTGATCTGCAGTGGCGAAAATCGCTCTCAGGTATGCCTGGAGGGCCATGCCCAGCACTGCTCCAGCGCGCAAGCATCAGACAGGGTCATGCCCAGCTGTGCTTCAGGTAGCCATGGTCACACAGGACCACGCCCACAAACAGGTATCTCCTGGAGGGAAATGCGCGCGTCGAGGGCGCGCTTCGGTTCGTCCGAGAGCCAGCGTTTAAAGGTGCACTCTGCGCTTGTTTCGGAGTGGCCGGCGGACGCGGCCGACGCTCCAGGAGGATGTCTTGTTTCAAAAAGGAGCTCAACCAAGCTACATTAAGCGTTGCAAGCGTGGCTTGAACTTGGTCGACGCAGGTGGGATCATGCCAACGGCTTCCGCAGGGCCATGCCCAGCAATGCGGCTTCAGCACCCGCTCTTTCGTTGAATTAACATCTGTGGGGAATGAGCACGTTTGCCCTCGGATGAGGTTTTCCTGGAGTTGTTGTGGGAATCCAGCGGGGAACGCTTAGAGGGTCATGGCGGGGGGGCCATGTTGGGATTCTATTCGGGCCTCTTGGGGCCATCTTGACCGTCTCCGACGTGCTATCTTGGGCCTTGTCGGCCGTCGTGGAGGCGTCTCTGGGCCGCCTTGGAGGCCGCCTTGCCAGTCCTGGAGCGATCTTTCGGGGACTCTCGGGTCCTGGGCTGTCTCGAGCGCTACTTGGGCCATTTTGGAGCCCTCCTGGGCCGTCTTGGAACCTTCTTGGAGGCGGGTTGGGTTGCCTGGGGGCGGTCGTAGGAGCTTCTTGAGCCGTCTTGCTGCGCCGAAAATGCGACAAGGCCAAAATCCTTCAAACATGTTTTTTTTATCTACGGTTTTTGCCTTTTGGGGCTCTCTTGGAAGGCTCTTGAAGCGTTCTTGGGACCCCTTTGGGCCCTCTTGGGCCGTCTTGGGACCATTTGTGGGCGCATTGGAGCACTTTTGGTTTCAGCTCTGCGAGTATGGCGTAATTTGCTAGGGGTTGTGGCATCGTGGACGCGAATCTAATGTATTTTGCGAGGGTGTGCTGCCTCGGGAACGCAAGCGCTGTGTAATGTCCAAGGTTTCTGGCCTCGGGGACGCGAACATTGCGTAACTTACAAGGGATTATGGTTTGGGGGGCCCGAATCTCATCAGTTTCATGAGTCCCACGACCCCCCGTGAATTCAGGGAGCGCGATCCGGGTGTGGTAACCGGCTGGTTTTGGGCTCCCCCTCCCCGCGCAGATTTCAGCAATTTACACTAGGAAGCGGACAGCAGTATTGCAATATTTGAGATTTTAAACTACAGCAGGTTGCGCAGGGAACAGCACAAGCAGGCCTACAGCCTGGTGGCCCCACAAGGTGGCCGGTGGACACATACACACACACACACACACACACACACACACACACACACACACACACACACACACACACACACACACATATATATATATATAAGCATATAAGCATACAGACATGCAGACATGCATGCATGCATGCATGCATGCATGCATACATACATAAATAAATAATATATTATATATATATATATATTTATATATATATAATATATATATATATATATGTACACGCGTGCATACACACATGCATACATGTATGCATGCATACATACATAATATGCATAGAAAGGTGTGTATACTATATGGAATGTGCGCATAATGTATACGTATTTGAATATGTGTGCAGATGTATGGGGGAGAGAAGAAGAGATAACCACACAAGGGAGCGAGAAAGAAGAGGGAGAGAGAGAGAGAGAGAGGGAGAGAGAGAGAGATACCCAGGGGAGAGAGAGAGAGAGAGAGAGAGAGAACAAACACACACACACACTAAGAATAGCACTCACACGTTATATGGATCAGCAATATCCGAATGCACCCGCAGGGGGGGCAGCTTGGCCTGCAGCTGGTGCCCTGCGCGCGCGTGCCCGTGCTGACCGTGCTGTCGGCCGACGGTACCCAGTCCTTGGACCTGACAGTAAACGAGACGGTCGGACTGTGGCACGTCTGGCGGCCTGGGGCGACACCTAATCCGCGTTGCTTCCGTGCTCCTAATTTTCGAATTTGACTTCCAAAGAGAAGCACGCAGGTCTCTCGGCCGTTGGACTTGCCAGTCACCGAGAGGATCGGCCTGAGGGGCGCCTAGCGGCCCGGGTCGACGTCCAACCTGCGTCGTTTCAGGGGTGTTTCTGGCCATGCGCAGGGAGTGATCGGTCGCCCGAGTGAGATTTGGTGCGCGCTTTCCGCGGGGCGCAGGGAAACCAAGTTCGAGCACGCAGGCCGCTGCTGTTGCCGCAGCGCAGCGCAACGAACCGCAGGCCGCGCACCAGAGGTCACGCTTGCCCAGGGTCGCGTTTGCGCGCAGGCGATGGTTCGGAGTTTTCATCCGCTTCTCTTGTCCAAGAGAAATCTTGGACGCCTCGCACGGCGCGCAACAGTTGTATTGTCCAGTCCACACGTCCGCTCCGTTCTTTTGAGGACCACGTTCGCGCGACGATGTTCCGACGTAAGTCCGCCGCGAATCCGACGTAGGTCCGACGCGAACCCGACGTGAATCTGACGTAGATCCGACGTGCTTTGGGTCTCAAGTTGCCGCGCGAGGCCTCCTGGATGTGCCTCATCATCTTGTGTGCTTCGAGCGCTGTGTGCTTCGAACGTTTCGCTGTGGCCTCGAACTTTGTTGGAAGTTTGGGCCTGGTCGTTGGGCCCGACCGTCAGGGAGGCGGTCGGGCCGTGACGGTGGCGCGTCCGGCGGCCCAGGTCGACGCCCAATTTGCTGGGCTTTTGGATGATCGTGGGCAAAAGCCATATGCGTATCCGCGGCCTCGTGGGACGGGCCCTTGGACCGCGACCCCGCGTATGTGGGGCGCTTTCTCGCAGATGCCCCGCGCGGAATGTATCCATTCGACCGTGTATATGCGGGATCGTGCCCCGGAATCCAGACCGCGAGGGCGCGGATATGGATATGTTCGCCGTTCGTGATGGAGGGCAGGGGGCGGCGAAGAGGGGCGCTGACATCTCACAGGATATTTTCGGAGAAGCAGAGGAATACCGCGCAGTTCTCTTGGATCGGCGCTGGGTCCCGCTGGCAGTGCCTCTGGCGCCGCCACTGGTGCGCTCCTCCGCTCCTCGCACCAGAGATGGCTCCAGCGCCGATCCAAGAAACCCGCACGGACCTTCGAAAGTGTCCGTGCTTTCTTGCCGTTTTTGCAACTCTATTCATGGCCCTTTTCTTCTTCTTCTTCTTCTTCTTCTTCTTCTTCTTCTTATTCTTCTTCTTCTTATCGCAGTACGTCCCCTGGCATCCGTCGTCCGCGCACGTGCCTCGGGCCACGAGGCGCTACCCCTGTCTTCCTGGTCCCCCTCCGCACCTCAAGGGTTGTCCAGGGCTTTGTCTTGTTCCCGGAAAGGGCGCGGGCCCAGGGTTCTCTTTTAGTAGGTAAACCTAGTCCCCCGGTGCCTGCTTGAGGGAGGCCGGCGAATTTTTTCCCTGATAAATAACGAGGTCGAAGGAGGCCGGCGAATTAAAATTTGAGGATGTCTCGAGCGAAACGCTTGTTTTTGAAATCCCGATCGATGTCACGAGCGAAACGCTTTTCGTGTGTTGAGGATGTCTCGAGCGAAACGCTTGCTCCGCAGAGTTTGCCGAGGATGTCTCGAGCGAAACGCTTGTTTTGCAGAGCCGACCGCGACGCGGAAAAGCGCCCCGCGCGAAGGAATTTCGATGATGTCTCGACTAATTCCTTTGTTTTTGTACGATTTCCTGGAATTTTGGACCACCCCAGCACGACCACACCCCAGCACGACCACACCCCAGCACGACCACACCCCAGCACGACCACACCCCAGCACGACCCGATCCATAAATCACAGGGTGCGGAGCACCCCAGCACGAACCCACCCCAGCACGACCCCACCCCAGCACGACCCCACCCCAGCACGACCACGCCCCAGCATGACCACACCCCAGCACGACGACCCACCCCAGCACGACCACTCCCCAGCACGACCCCACCCCAGCAAGCACCCCCCACCTAGCACGACCACACCCCAGCACGACCACACCCCAGCACGACCCCACCCCAGCACGATCACACCCCAGCACGACCCCACCCCAGCAAGACCACACCCCAGCACGACCGCACCCCAGCATGACCTTACCACAGCACGACCACACCCCAGCACGACCACGCCCCAGCACGACCACGCCCCAGCACGACCACGCCCCAGCACGACCACGCCCCAGCACGACCACGCCCCAGCACGACCACCCCCCAGCACGACCACCCCCCCAGCACGACCACCCCCCAGCACGACCACCCCCCAGCACGACCACACCCCAGCACGACCACACCCCAGCACGACCACACCGCCTTGGTTGAGTGGTTGCCTGTCGTCGTGGATGTTTCGTGGGGTGTCTCGTGGAATGTTTCGGCGGGTGTTTGTCTGGGAAATGTTTCGTGAGGTGTCTCGTGGAATGTTTCGTGAGGTGTCTCGTGGGCTGTTTCGTGAGGTGTCTCGTGGGATGTTTCGTGAGGTGTTGCCCAGTTGGGTATCATGAAAACGTGTCCATGCTCCACATGTCTATATCCCTTTCCGGGTTCGTGGGTCCATCATGTCTTTTTTCCCGGAAAGGGCGCGGGCCCAGGGTTCTCTTTTAGTAGGTAAACCTAGTCCCCCGGTGCCTGCTTGAGGGAGGCCGGCGAATTTTTTCCCTGATAAATAACGAGGTCGAAGGAGGCCGGCGACGAATTAAAATTTGAGGATGTCTCGAGCGAAACGCTTGTTTTTCAGAATTTGTTGAGGATGTCTCGAGCGAAACGCTGGTTTTGCAGAGTTGGGGATGTCTCGAGCGAAACGCTTGTTTTCAGAATTTGCTGAGGATGTCTCGAGCGAAACGCTTGTTTTGCAGAGCCGACCGCGACGCGGAAAAGCGCCCCGCGCGAAGGAATTTCGATGATGTCTCGACTAATTCCTTTGTTTTTGTACGATTTCCTGGAATTTTGGCAGGACTCAGCTGCACGACCCCACCCAGCACGACCACACCCCAGCACGACCACACCCCAGCACGACCACCCCAGCACGACCCGATCGATAAATCACAGGGTGCGGAGCACCCCAGCACGAACCCACCCCAGCACGACCCCACCCCAGCACGACCCCACCCCAGCACGACCACGCCCCAGCACGACCACACCCCAGCACGACCACACCCCAGCACGACCACACCCCAGCACGACCCCACCCCAGCACGACCCCACCCTAGCACGACCACACCCCAGCACGACCACACCCCAGCACGACCCCACCCCAGCACGATCACACCCCAGCACGACCCCACCCCAGCAAGACCACACCCCAGCACGACCGCACCCCAGCACGACCTTACCACAGCACGACCACACCCCAGCACGACCACGCCCCAGCACGACCACGCCCCAGCACGACCACGCCCCAGCACGACCACGCCCCAGCACGACCACCCCCCAGCACGACCACCCCCCAGCACGACCACCCCCCAGCACGACCACACCCCAGCACGACCACTCCCCAGCACGACCACACCGCCTTGGTTGAGTGGTTGCCTGTCGTCGTGGAATGTTTCGTGGGGTGTCTCGTGGAATGTTTCGCGGGGTGTCTCCTGGAATGTTTCGTGAGGTGTCTCGCGGAATGTTTCGTGAGGTGTCTCGTGGGATGTTTCGTGAGGTGTCTCGTGGGATGTTTCGTGAGGTGTTGCCCCGTTGGGTATCGTGAAAACGTGCCCATGCTCCACATGTCTATATCCCTTTCCGGGTTCGTGGGTCCATCATGTTCCCGGAAAGGGCTGGGGCCCAGGGTTCTCTTTTAGTTGGTAAACCTAATCCCCCGGTGCCAACTTGAAGGAGGCCGGCGGATTTTTTCCCTGATAAATATCGAGGTCGAAGGAGGCCGGCGGATTAAAATTTGAGGATGTCTCGAGCGAAACGCTTGTTTTTGAAATCCCGATCGATAAATCACAGGGTGCGGGACACCTCAGCACGACCACCCCCCCAGCACGACCACACATCAGCACGACCACGCCCAGCACGACCACGCCCCAGCACGACCACACCCCAGCACGAACACACCCCAGCACGACCACACCCCAACACGACCACACCCCACCACGATCACACCCCACCACGACCACACCCCAGCACGACCCGATCGATGAATCACAGGGTGCGGACCACCCCAGCACGACCACACCCCAGCACGACCCCACCCCAGCACGACCCCACCCCAGCACGACCACGCCCCAGCACGACCACACCCCAGCACGACCACACCCCAGCACGACCACACCCCAGCACGACCCCACCCCAGCACGAGCACGACCACACCCAGCACGACCACGCCCCAGCACCCCAGCACGACCACACCCCAGCACGACCACGCCCCAGCACGACCACGCCCCAGCACGACCACACCCCAGCACGACCACACCCCAGCACGCACCTCACCCAGCACGACCTCACCCAGCACGACCACACCCCACGACCACGCCCCAGCACGACCACGCCCCAGCACGACCACGCCCCAGCACAACCACCCCCCAGCACGACCACCCCCCCAGCACGACCACCCCCAGCACGACCACCCCCCAGCACGACCACACCCCAGCACGACCACTCCCCAGCACGACCACACCGCCTTGGTTGAGTGGTTGCCTGTCGTCGTGGAATGTTTCGTGGGGTGTCTCGTGGAATGTTTCGCGGGGTGTCTCGTGGAAAGGTGTCTCGTGGAATGTTTCGTGAGGTGTCTCGTGGGATGTTTCGTGAGGTGTCTCGTGGGATGTTTCGTGAGGTGTTGCCCCGTTGGGTATCGTGAAAACGTGCCCATGCTCCACATGTCTATATCCCTTTCCGGGTTCGTGGGTCCATCATGTTCCCGGAAAGGGCGTAGGACCAGGGTTCTCTTTAGTTTGTAAACCTGTCCCCAGTGCCTCAACTGAGGTGGGCCGGCTGATTCTTTCCCTGATAAATATCGAGGTCGAGGTGGGCCGGCGGATTAAAATTTGAGGATGTCTCAGGCGAAAAGCTTGTTTTTGAAATCCCGATGGATAAATCACAGGGTGCGGGCCACCTCAGCACGACCACACCCCAGCACGACCACACCCCACCACGACCACGCCCCAGCACGACCACACCCCAGCACGACCACACTCCAGCACGACCACACCCCAGCACGACCCGATCGATAAATCACAGGGTGCGGACCACCCCAGCACGACCACACCCCAGCACGACCCCACCCCAGCACGACCACACCCCAGCACGACCACGCCCCAGCACGACCACACCCCAGCACGACCACACCCCAGCACGACCCCACCCCAGCACGACCCCACCCCAGCACGACCCCACCCCAGCACGACCACACCCCAGCACGACCCCACACCAGCACGACCCCACACCAGCACGGCCCCACCCCAGCAAGACCACACCCCAGCACGACCACACCCCAGCACGACCTCACCACAGCACGACCACACCCCAGCACGACCACGCCCCAGCACGACCACGCCCCAGCACGACCACGCCGCAGCACGACCACACCCCAGCACGACCACCCCCCAGCACGACCACCACACCCAGTCGCACCCCCGTGGAATGTTTCGTGGGGTGTCTGGTTGAGTGGTTGCCTGTTCGTGGGGTGTCCCGTGGAATGTTTCACAGGGTGTCTCGTGGAATGTTTCGTGAGGTGTCTCGTGGAATGTTTCGTGCGGTGTCTCGTGGGATGTTTCGCGGGGTGTCTCGTGGGATGTTTCGTGAGGTGTCGCCCAGTTGGGTATCGTGAAAACGTGACCACGCTGCACATGTCTACATCCCTTTCCGGGTTCGTGGGTCCATCATGTTTGGTATGTTTCGAGTGTTTTCGGATCAGTGGTTGGGGTCTCTTCGGCAGCTTCGGCTCGACGAGTGAGTCAGAGAAGCGTCGAGCGCGCATATTCAGCTTTACACTCGGTCCAAGAGGGCCCCCAGACGGCCCCAAGAGGCTCCCAAGCGGGCCCGACGAGGCGGTATGGGGTCTGGGCTGCTTGGGTGTAGGGACTGGGCTGGCCCAAAGACGGCCCAAGAGTCCCGAAACGGTCCAAAAGAGCAATAGATTCCCTAGAAGCCCTAGAGACGCTAAGGGACACCATGGTTCCCCACAGCGAGCGGTGACGCAACAAGCTCTGACCACCAAGGCTCCCCAGAGCGCGGTGACGTAAACAAGTCTCAACACCAAGGCTCCCAGGAGCGAGCGGCAACGTAAAAGTCTTTGAACACCAGGGCTCCCAACAGAGAGTGGTGGCGTAACAAGCTCTTATCACCAATGCTCCCAAGAACGAAGGGTGCCATGAGCTATCTCGGGCAAGTTCCTGGTCCGCTCTTTCTGTTCCCGTGCCGGCCCAGGTGACGGAGAGAGCGAGGTAGGAGTGATGCACGTTGAGTTGGGGCGAAGCACTCTTGGGAGGGGTTCCAGAGGAGGGGCGAGGGGGGAACGCATATGTCTAATGGCCGTTCGGGGGGCCGTTTCCCTCCTAGAAAGAGCGAGGTACGAGCGAGTGACGTTGAGCAGGGGCGAAGCCCTTCTTCGGGGGGGTGCAAGTGGGGGGGAGGCGCGGGCGTGGCGGTGGTAATGGCCCGTTTCCCTTGTATTCTCTCGAGCGAAGCGGCTCCCAGGCGGCTCCCATGGCCAGTTTCTTCGCATGTTTTGGTGATGCGGCCCAAGGGCCCCAAGACGGCCCAGGAGGGCCCCAAGACGGTCCAAGAAAGTCTCGAGACGACCCCGGAGGCCCTCAAGAGGGCCCCCTGAGAGGGCCTCCAGAGGCCAACAACCTTGATGTCCCTCAGGCTTTTTGCATGTTTTTAGCGTGCTCCCATTTTTCGTCCCAGAAGGGCCCCGGACGGCCCAAGAGGCCACGAATATCGACCCAAGACAGCCCCAGAGGCGCCCCAAACGGGGACCGCGACGCTGGTGGCCAGCGCGGAGGTCAAGAACGCCACCCCCTGGTTGGAGCGCGCCAGCTTGGAGGCCGAGGAGTGGTCGATCGACTCTGCCCCCGCGGACAAGAAGTTCGCCAACCGACTCGCTGGTGCGCCGCAGGTTGCGGCCAGGCGAGTGCAGCAGGCGCTGGGGGCTCTCGGGGCGGGCCCGAGGACCTGGGAGCGGTTCGCGGTCGTGGGCGCGCAGAGCCACCGCCAGGAGCTGCGCGCGGCGGAGGAGAAGTCGCCGCAGCAGATCCAGAGGGAGCTCGCACTCAAGCGGGCCAAGCGCGCTTTTGAGGAGCGATTTCCAGAGCGCCGTTTCTTCGCCAAGAACGCTCGGGGCGAGCTGTCGTCGCAGTGGACCCCGCTCTGCCAGATCACACCGCTCGAGGACGGGCCTGCCAAGATGCAGCAATACCTCTGCGCCTTCGCCAAGCTCGATTTGGACAGAGCGGAGGTGGAGCCGCTGGTCAAGCAAGCCGTCGCCGGCAGGGAAACGACACCTGCGTGGAGTTTTTAAGCGCGGCCCTGCAGTTCTGGACGCCCTACGTTGGGGGACCCTCTCGCCCGCGCTAGGCTCGTGGAGCGCTCGGTCTCCTTGCCATCGCGGTCTCCGTCTTAGATCTCACGAGCTTCGATGCTTGACTGACCTGTCGGTGCCTGGCCCACTCGCGGGAGTGCAAGACGCGAGGCGGCTTGCACGTGAGCTTCGCGATTTACTCGATCACCTCCACAGGCGGTATGAGGCGACCTCTCATTTCTGCCCGGTCTCCGACGCGGATGGGGGGCCAGCGCCGGGTTTCGACGGGCGCGGGCCAGCAGAAGGCATTGGTTCGCAGCGACGAGCGAGAGGAGGAGTTACCCGCAAAGGTTTCGCCCTATGCCGCCGGCCTCCTGTCTCGGGCATTGGGACATGCAAAAGCTAAATCATGAGGTCTGAGCGCCGCCGCGAAGCAGCGTCGGGGCTTGTTTTTCGACCCCGGCCCTGCGGATCTGCGTCGCGGGTGCCTCCGCATTTCGCAAATCTGGGCGCTTTTGGGCCCTGGCCTCACGGGCCTGCGCGAGGGGGGCCGCCGAACTTCAGAAATGCAGTAAATCCCATGCGTTTCGGGGCCCTGACCCTGCCGATGCGCGCGAGGGGTGCCACTGGATTTCAGAAATGCAGCAAACCCTTGGCGCTCTTGGGCCCTGGCCCCGCCGATCTGCGCGAGGGGCGCCGCCGAGTTTCAGGAACGCGGCGAATCCTCGCTGCGTTTTTGCGCCCTGGCCCCGCCGATCTGCGCGAGGGGCGCCATCGAATTTCAGCAATGTGGCGCGTCCCATGCGTTTTAGGGCCCTGGCCCCGCCGATCCGCGCGAGCGGCGCCGCCGCGCGTCAGAAACGCTGCAAATCATTTTTGTGTTTTTGGGCCCTGGCCCCGCCGATCTGCGCGAAGGGCGGGGGCAAATTTCAGAAATGCGGCCAATCAGGGCACCGGCCCCGCCGATCTGCGCGAGGGGCGCCACCGGATTTCACAAATGCTGCAAATCCGTTGTTTTTTTTTCACACTGGCCCCGCCGATTTGCGCGATGGGGGGGGCCCTTATTTGCCCGCCCCAGCAATTCAGAGCATGCGTTTAGGCAGTGGAAATATTACACATTTTGGGCCCCCCCCTCCTCGCGCGGCCCATCGACGAGAAACAGCGAGCAGCAATGGGGCAGAGCTGTAACAAGGAACAGTGAGCAGCGAGAAGCAGAACTGCAACAGTGGAATCTGGAAGCCGCAACTGGCACAGGAAACTGCGAAGCTCCGCCCTACAGCCTGGCGGCCCCGCATGGGGGCCGGCGGATCGCGCCCCCCCCCCCCCCCCCCCGATGTTCGACAGCCCCCGAACCTTCCGCGCATAGAGCACGAGACCATCGTGGCGGGGAGGGTCTCGAGGCTCAGCATCCAGTTCCAGGAGGGGGTTACTTACTATGATACATTCCAATCTCCACAACTTCGGGATCGCTCCAGAGGATAGGGCGGCACTCCGCGATCGGGTTCGAGAAGATGTTAGGCCGTCCAGTCTGGCCCCATGAAGTACATCAAGTTTGTCTCGGGCGACTCCAATTTTGCCGGGGGGGGGGGGGGCCCTGTTCCAGCATTCGCTTTCTCCCCGGGGCTTTCTGATGACCAATTTTGGGGGCGAGCGGGGCCTGTCCAAGGGTGGCATTCGAATCCGAGGGCTGACTGGGCGGCCATCGCTAGTAACCCCATCGAGTTCGAGGCGCGCGAGCCGACGCACTTCCGTCAGTCCGAGCGCTCGGTCTCCACCATCGACCGCATTTTCTGCTCCTTGCCTGGCTAGGCGCCGACGAACCTCGCGCGCGGGGCTCGCGCGGAAGGTAGCCCGAAGGCCAATCACCGCGCGAGGCTCTCGGATGATTTTGCGGTTCTGGTTTCGTTAGAACCCGGGGGCCCCAGCGCAGCGCAGAGAGAGACCCATTCATCCTGAAATATACCAGAGAGCCGAGCACAAGGCATTCATCCATTTTGTTTTCGACCAGGTGGACACGGACCATTTCAGCCTGCCTTTGAAGCATGAGTTTCACGAGGAAGTATTGAGGGAGGCCGCTCGCTTCGCTCGGGATGCTATGATCATTCGTTCGCCGCCACAGATTTTCACGAGGTGGGTGGTTGCCAAATCGATCGGTCGTGCCGTTTGGAGACAGGACGTTCGTCTCGCTCGTCGTCCAGAATGCGCGCGGACTCGGTCGCCCCCACCTCGGGACCGACCCGTTGGCCCTAAAGGTAAGCCTTGTGGACCAAGAGAAGTTTACGGTACTCACCAACGAGGTCAACTCGAACTTGAACCAGTCTGCCCAGGCCCGTCACACTGCCCATCTTCGCCAATCCGGACATCAAGTGCGCGCCGGACTTGAACGGCGTCTCCGAAGGCTTGAGGTCCATGGAAAGCCATGGGTTCCGATTGGCCGAAAGCTATGCCTCCAGGGACTGAAGATCCAGGACAACACGAAGATGGACCCCCATGAAATGTTAGACGGATTGGCGCAGGCGCGGGCCCCAGTGTTTAGAGCCAAGGAGATATACCTGGCCGCTGCCGAGCAGCACCTCTCGCGCTTTGCGGCGCAGGCTGGCCTGCTTGACCTGCCTTTGCCTGGCGCCCGTCTGATGCGTTGCAAGCTCGGTCATGCGCCTGCTCGCGCGGCAGGCCCCGATGGCTTGCACTACCAGGCGCGGAGGTATCATCCGTTCGGCGAAATAATTCTCGAGGGGGCGCCCCGATGGCGCCCAGCGGGGCCCCCGACGCTTTGCGGGTTCAACGATTTGGGAGGAGAGTGGGCCCCGAAGGACCCAGATGCCAACGAGGATGGGACCATCGCTTGTGAGGCCCTTCAAACGCGCCCGCTAGGAATGACAAGCTGCGACGTGAAAGTTTTAGCCGCGGTTTGCATTGCGGGTTTCCCCGTAGATTGCCCGAGTTTATCGACGCCGATCAGAGGGGGTTTGTCCCGGGGCGAAACTTCGGTTTAAATGTGCTCGAGCTGGACGCAGCCTCCAGGATAACAGGTTTGAAACCTAGTGCCGAGGTTCGCAGGCCGCTGCTGGCCGCGCTTGACTTTGGCCAGGCCTTTTCCTCGATCTCTCAGGAGTGGGTATTCCTGTTCTTTTTCGTCCTTGAGGTTTCCGCCTCCCCTCTTCCTCTTCCTTCGGATGATCTAAGATGGCGTCAACTGTGTAGGTCAGGTCTCGTTCGCGAGTCGATTTCTCTTTGCGATCACCTCGGGGATCATACAGGGGTGCCCAGCGTCGGGGGCGCTCTTTTCGATGGCGTCACATCCCTGTATGAGCATTTTCGGGCCCTGGTTGCGTCTCCTGGCCGCGGAGAGGTCAAAGCCTGCGCGGACGATGTGGAATCATGCGTGTTCCAGATCACGGTTATCCGCCTTCTTGCGGTGGTGTTCCGCGTTGCTCGGCGCGTCGCCTCTCTGTGCCTGAAGTTCAAAATGCGCTGTCTGGTGCCGGTGATAGAAGAAATTCGGTCACGGCTGCGCTCTGAGCTCCCAGGGGGGGGGGAGTTCCGCGCGATCCAGTTAGTGAGGTACCTGGGTGCGGCGATTGGCCCGTCGTCGTCTGAGCAGTCGCGGGTCGCCCCCTCTCTGAAGCACTGCACCGGGACTTCCCTTACTATTGCGGCGCTTGCTCCGCAGGCCGTCTCTGCACGAGTGCACTGCGTGCGCGCGGCCACGGTCCTGTCGCGCATCTCTCAACATTTCCTGTTCCCCCACTTCTTCGCTCGCGCTGAGCATGCGACTCTTGCCCGTGTCCTTTCTATCCCTCATTGTTCTCTCACGCTTAGTGATTGCTTCAATCTAGACGCGTGGGGTGGCCCGTCGCTCACCAGTTGCGTCGCGGTCAATCTCGCCTCTCTCATGCGCTGCGCCCTCAGAACCTTCGCCACTTGGCCCCGTATGTTTGATGCTCTGCTGGCCCCCCCCCCTGGTCAAAGTCATAGGAGGGCAGCTTTCGCCAGACTTCTGGAGCACGCCACCGATGGTGGCTATTCTGAGAGAGGCGACGCGAGGATTTCCGAGCTTCCCCGCGCGGGCTGATGGCGGCCGTCGGCTTTTGGAGGAGAGCGCGAAGATTTTGGACGACCTTTGATCCAAACTGCAACGAACTATCGCTCGTGAGCTGAAGGCTCACCTTTCCCCAGCACGTCTGCACAAAACGTCTCAGTCTAGGCTCTTGTGCTGGTTCCCAGAGAACCGACCTGCCAGTTTACAGATCAGTTGGCCCGAGATCCAGGCTGCTGTTCGTTCGTTTCCGAACCCGTGGGCCACGGCATGGATCGAGGCCATGTCGGGGGCTTGGACGACAGGCAGAAGATTTCAATATACCCAGAGCACAGCTATTCTAGGATGCAGGGCACCAGGCAGCACGCCCCACTACCTTTCTTGCCCCGCGTTCCTCGATCTCCTCGCCTTTGTGTTCGGCGGTGATCTCCCCCCACGTGTGGTCTCCCGCCTCGGTTTCCTCGATCCCCCGAGTGCGTTGCTCGAGATTCCTGCCGTCGCCCATGTGATTTTCTGTCGTGCGTGTTGCCTCCCTCCCCGCCCGCTACAGATAGGCAAGTGCAGGGAAATGATCCCGCAGGTCAAGAATGCCCGCCGGCGGCGCGCCAGGCGGGCGGCCGCATAGAGGGCGACGTAGAGGTGGACCTGGCGCGCAGCCCACGCGCCAGGAGGAGGAGCAGGAGCAGGAACAGGAGGGGCAGGAGCAGGAGGGGGAGGGGGAGGGGGAGGGGGAGGAGAAGGGGGAGGAGGAGGAGGAGGAGGAGGAGGAGGAGGAGGAGGAGGAGGAGGAGGCCGAGGCCGGACGGGCCGCATCCTCCCCTTTCCCCCTCCTCGCCCCCTCCTTCCCCCGCTCCCCCTCCGCCTCTCCCGCCCCCCCGGTGGCCAAGAAGCCGCAGGCCGTCGACAGGGCGCGCCCCTCTGGCGCCCGGGCGCGAAGTTTGCTGATGAAGAGTGAGCTTGGCCGGGCTGCCGCAGCCGCCTGGGGGGCAGCAGCGATGCGCACCCCCGCCGAAACCGCAGAAGCCTTCGCGCAGCAGGGCCCGCAGGAGCCTGATAGCCACGACGTGGACGGACCTGCTGACGCCGAGTCTGCGCACCAACTGCGCCGAGACGTGGAGGAATGCCTGCGAGGTCACTGGCGAAAGGTGCCCCAAGGGGCGGGCGCCGGTCCACAGGGCGACCGGTTCGAGCGGCAGCCGCTGGCTCACGCGGCCGGGCGAGGAGAGGCCACGGCGCGTGTGCTGGCCACGCTTGCTGGGGGAGACGCGCCTATGGAGGTGCTGACGCTGGCGCTGGCAGGGAGGCTGTTGGGTCTGGCCAAGAAAGACGACGGCGCCCGGGTGCTTGCCTGCGGGTCTGTCCCGCGCCGATTGGTCGGCCGCGCAGTGCGCAAGGCGAGACGGGCCGCCATCGCAGACGCAGTCGGCGACTGCCAGTACGGGGTGGGGCAGCCATCTGGCACAGAAGCTTTGCACAAGACGCTGAGCGCGAAGGCGGAGCAGTTTCCGGATCACGCGTGCGTCTCCCTGGACATGGCGAACGCGTTCCGCTGCATCCGGAGACGCAGCGTCTTCCGGGCACTCCGGGCGAGGTGCCCAGATATGGAGCTTATGGCCCGCCAGTGGCATGACCGGCCAACGACCCACGTGGCTAGCGGAGGCGGGAACGCAGCCAAGTCAGCGCAGCAGCTGCATGGCTTGGACCAAGGCTGTCCGCTCAGTCCGGCCCTCTTTGCCATCGCTGTGGCGCCGGCGCTGGAGGGCCTCCGAGACTTTGCACGGCAATGCTCTGCGGACTCCTGGGTGTACGCTTACTTGGATGACGTCTACTTGGTCGTCCCGCGCCTGCACCTGCGAGGCGTCCTGGCTGAGGCGCGGCGCCTCTTTGGCGAGCTCGGGTTGCGCCTGCGGGAGCCGAAAACACGCTTGTGGTTCCCCGCAGGCCCGCCGGCCGACCTGCCCGCTGACCTGGCCCAGTACGTGGTGAGAGAGCCCCCCTGCCTTGGGAGTCGCGCCTCCTTCGTGCGCCCACGGCCAGAGGAGCAACGCGACGAGGAGGACGGGCGAGACGTGCCCGCTGGCGTGGAGGATGCAGAGGCGCCGGGGCTGGCCACGGAGCGGCTGCGCACCTACGCGGGCGAGCTCTTTCACCTTCTGGCGGCCGGACTGGAAGCGCAACACGTAGTCGCGCTCTTGCGCTGCTACGCGAACGGAGCTGTCACTCACTTCCAGAGCGCTCGCGTCGCAGCTGCGGGGGCTTGGCAGTGCCGCGACGAGGCCGTCGCAGCCGCGATGTCGAGCTTGCTCGGCGCGCCGCTCTCGGACGACAGCAAGGCGCTGCTCTTCCTCCCGCTGAAGCTCGGGGGCGCGGGCTTCCAGAGCGCGGCGCTGCGGGCCGACGGCGCTCGGGTGGCATCCTGGGCCGCGGCGGGGGGCGCCGCGAGGGCCGACCAGGGCCTGCCGACCGAGGCCGCCGCCCGCGCAGCGACGCCCCGACTCACTGCAGCGCTGACGACAGCAAGGGCCCGCCTCGGCGCCGCTGGCGCGGCGGCCTTTGCGAGCGCCCAGAAAGAAGTGCTGCAGCCAGCGACCCGGCGGGTTTACCGCGACCTGCTGCGACGCTTGACGAGCCAGGGCGACAACGACGGGGCAGCCCTGGTCCGCAGCGCCGGCGGAGAGGGCGGCGCCTGGCTGCGGCCGCCGCGCAGGACGGAACACCTGCTCGGCGACGACGATTTCATCGTCAGCCTCCGGCGCCGCCTCCTGGTCGCAGACCCCGCGGCGAGCGGCGGAGCGCCGTGCGCGCGCCGAGCGACGACCACGGGTGCGCTCTGCGGATGCGTGTCCCAGAGGCGCTACGGCGTCCACGCCGTGTGCTGCCGCACCGGCCCAGGCTTCGTGCGCCGTCGCAACGGGTGCCGGGACGTCATCGCAGCGCGGCTACGGGAGGTTGGCGACGGAGACTCTGTGCTGACAGAGCAGCACGTCCCAGGGTGGGACCGGATGACGCGACAGGGCATTGAACAAGCCGTCCTAGACGTCATTCTGATCACCAATTCTGGGCGCGTGGCTGTTGATGTCAGCGTCGCTGAGGCACCTTCTGCCGACAACGCCACAGCGCGGGCACGGGCGCGGGCCGACGGGGCAGCGGCGCGCGAGCGCGAGCAGGAGAAGCACCGCCGCTACCCAGGGCCAGGCCTGGTTGCGGCCGCGCTGGAAACTGGCGGCCGGATGGGCCGCGAGTTCCGGGCGTTCCTGCGGGCGCAAGCGCTCGCGGACGAGCGGCGCGCTGCCAGCCTGGCAGATGTCCGCCAGCGGCTGGCCACCGCGCTGCAGCGGGGCGTGGCCGCCATGCTGCTGGGCAGCGCGGGGGCCCAGCCGCGGCCGTGGCGGGCGCCCTGCCCGGCCCTGGCGACGGGCGCAATGAGGCGTCGACGCCGCATCTAGTTTACTACTTAGTAACCTCTTCTCCCTCTTTCCCCTCCTCCGCCTCCGCCGCGCCCTTCTCCTCCTTCGCCTCGCTCCTCCGTGGTCGTTTTGGCTGCTCTTTCCTCCGTAGTCGTTTTGGCTGCCAGTGCCGCCCTGTGCCTTTTCACTCGCTTCTCTCCCTCCCTCCCCTCTCCTCTCCTGCTCCTTGCCTCCGGCGGAGGTGCGCGGCGCCTAACGGTGTGGTTCGGTGGCGCACGCCGCACGGCCGCGGCCCCGTCTCCTCCGTCTCCTGGCCCCTCCTGGCCCCCTCTCCCCTTTCCTCTGCCTCGCCGCTGCTCCTTTTTAGGGGCGTGCCCTGTCGCCGGCGCCCGGGTGGAGTGGCGCCCTCCACCCCGGGTGCTGAGAAACATTCCAGATGGGCACACCCCTTCCTTGTTCGAGCGTTTGCTTCTGCTGCCTCTCGCCCGCGTGTCTCGCTCGGGGCCCTTCCTGTCCCTCGTGGGTGCTGCTTCAGGCTTGTTCCCAAGATCTGGCGGGGCCCCGAAAAAGAGCTGCGTCGGTTGCGCGCGGCGAAGTTTTTTCTGGGCCGGCTTCAACACGGGGCCGGCCCGCGGTGGCGTGAAGGACGTGGACCGGGTCGCTGCAGGCAGCCCCTGCAGAGCCGTCGGGTCCGCCACGGCCGCGGGCGGCGAGGAGGAGGAGGAGGAGGAGGAGGAGGAGGAGGAGGAGGAGGAGGCCGAGGCCGGACGGGCCGCATCCTCCCCTTTCCCCCTCCTCGCCCCCTCCCCCCTCCGCCCCCCCTCCACCTCTCCCGCCCCCCCTGGTGGCCAAGAGGCCGCAGGCCGTCGACAGGGCGCGCCCCTCTGGCGCCCGGGCGCGCGCCGCGCCGCGGGCGCCTCTGTCGCGTGGACACCGCGCTGCTCCTCCCCCCTGCCCCTGCTGCTGGCCCGCCTCTGCCCTCTCCCTCTTCAGCAGCCAGGAGGAGGGAGGAGGGGGGGGGAGGAGGAGGGAG
This sequence comes from Prorocentrum cordatum, assembly GCA_963575745.1. Taxonomy (NCBI): domain Eukaryota; class Dinophyceae; order Prorocentrales; family Prorocentraceae; genus Prorocentrum; species Prorocentrum cordatum. Next base: position 359,395 of record CAUYUJ010014183.1, on the reverse strand, counting down.
GAGGGAGGAGGAGGAGGAGGAGGAGGAGGAGGAGGAGGAGGAGGAGGAGGAGGAGGAGGAGGAGGAGGCGGAGGCGGAGGCGGAGGCGGAGGCGGAGGCGGAGGCGGAGACGGAGGTGGATGCGAGGAGGCGGAAGAGGACGAGGAGGAGGAGGACGAGACGTAAGAAGTTCTTCGCACCTGGGTTCCCAAGCGGGAGGGTGACGTAAAAAGGCTCGTCGCACCAAGGATCCCAGGATCGAGCGGCGCCGTAGATATCTCTGAACGCCAGGGTTCGCAACAGAGAGTGGTGACGTAACGAGCTTTTCCCACCGAGGCCCCCAAGAGCGAACGGTGGCCTCGCAAACTCGTGCGCGCCAAGTTTCCCAAGAGCGAACGGTGACGTGCGCAACTCTCAACACCAAGGCTCCCGAGAGCGAGCGGCAACGTAAAAGTCTCGGAACACCTAGGCTCCCAAGAACGAGCGGTGACGCAACCAGCTCCTACCACCAAGACTCCTAAGATCGAAGGCGCCATGAGTCCTCTCGGGCAGGTTGCTGCAGCGCTCTTTCCGTTCCTACGCTGGCCAAGGTTTTTCGAGTGAGGCGGCTCCAGGGCGGTTTCTACGGCTCGTTTATGTTTATTTGTTCTGGCGAACCGGCCAGAGGGCCCCAAGACGGCCCAAGAGGGCCCCATAACGGCTTCAGAGGGCCCCAAAATGGCCCCAAGAGGGTTTCATATATCGGCGCTCCGAAGGTTTATTCCGATTTGAGGGGCACGTCACCGCGCGAATGCAGCGCAAACGCTATACTGGAAGGGCGCGGCAATGCATGCCCCCTGAACAGGCGAGAGCAGCCGCGCCCCCGTGCGAACCCCGATCCCGCGCGGGGCGCGCTCCCGTTGACAATGGCTCACTCGGGAAGCCGTTTCTTGCGCTGAAATCCTGAGCGGTCTTCCCATCGGCGGCTCCTTCGGACGAAGCCCGGAACCACCGAGAAACCGCTTTTGATTGGAAGTTTCAAGCGGTTTGCCCATGTTCGGTCTCTTCGGAGTGGGCCCGAAGACCTCGACAACGATGCTTTTTGTAAGAATTCCTAGGCGGTTTGCACATTTTCGCGCCGTTCGAACTGGACCCGAAATTTCTGCGTGGCGCAAGGCCGATGGCATATGGCCACTTTCAGGTCGGCCGGTAAAATTTTCGGGTCGTCGCATGACCGAACCCGAAAGTTTTGTTCGAGGAAGTTCTATGCCGTTTACTCATCTTCGGGTCAGTACACCGTTTGGGATTTTTGAATTCTAAATTGGGAAGGGGAACCCGATCCCGCGACCCCAGGCGGGGGGTAGGCTCTGCCCTTGCATTGTACTGGGCCCCTCCGGCCAAAAAGCGGCGCTGGGCTTCCCATCGGCGCGCCGACCCTGCCTTCGCGTCATCGCCCCCATCCGCCCTCGGGCCCCGCGGGTTTGATCCTGCGCGCGCCACCCCAGATGGCCGCGGCGAGCACGGTGGCGAAATCGAATTTGGGGAAACTTTCGGATCGGCGCAATATGTCTTTCAGACGGTCCAAGAGAGTCTCGAGACGGCTCCAGAGGCCTTCAACAGGCCCCCGAGAGGGCCTCAGGAGGCCAATGACATTGATATCCTTATGGTTTTTGTAGGTTTTTCGGGCCCCCCCCTATTTTGTCCCAGAAGGGCCCTTGACGGCCCAAGAGGCCCAAAATATCGTCCCATGACGGCCTCAGATGCTCCCCAAAGGGCCCAAAACGGTCCAAGAGGGCACCTGGACCTGGACGGGCCCAAGACGGCTCAAGAGGCCCCGAAGAGCGTCCCAAGACGGCCCCACAGGCCCCCCACACGGGCCGAAAACGGCCCCAAAGGGCCCCCAGACGGCCCAAGAAGGCCCCACAACGGTTCAAGAGGATCCCCAGACGGCCCCGAGAGAGCCCAAAGAGGCCCCCACGCGGGCCCCAGGATGATGGTGATGATGATGATGATGATGATGATGATGATGATGATGATGATGATGATGATGATGATGTTGATGTCGATGATGATGATGATGTTGATGCTTATGCTGATGCTGATGCTGATGATGCTGATGATGATGATGATGGTGATGGTGATGGTGATGGTGGTGATGGAGATGATGATGATAATGATGATGGTGGTGATGATGATGATGATGATGATGATGATGATGATGAGAGGATCATGATGATGAGGAGGAGGAGGAGGAGGAGGAGAGGGCGGGGAATAGGGAGCATGAGGAGGGGGCAGGATGAAGAAAAGGAGGCCACAAAACAGGAACCAATGGAATAAGTTGCATGTGGAGGGAATTGGTGGGCGACTCGAGAATGAAGAGGAAATGTTGCGAGAGAGGGCGGAGAGGACGAGGAATTCAAGGGGTTGCGGCGGCGGATGGTTTGGATTACTTCCCCTTGCCCAGGTGGTTCCAGACCCACCGGGCACCGACGATGACCCGAGCTACTCGACGCTTGCATCTTTGATTGCTTGAATTTCCCTCTCGCCTTTATTGGAATATGTGCACTGCTACCGCCTCCCACCATGCCCCATCGTCATCGTCCCGCCTCGTCGACTAGCACAGGCTCAAGTACGTCATGGCCTAAATTCGGAGCGTCGGCGGAAGGAATGGGCCCCGCGTTCCAGGGAAATCACTTTGGGCCGAAATCTCAGTCGTACTGAGAGGGCAATGTGGGTTTCGTCCGTTGCCGAAGCAACCGGACTGGCAGATATTGACGGTATTCGTATTCAGTTTCACTAGGGGTGTGTACGATCATGCCAGATTTGCTTGGACCTTGAGGTACCAGAGACTGGTCATGCTCATCCCTCCGATGCGCGCAAGTCATTGCCAGTCCAAAGGTCCTCCCCCAAGCGTGGTGTAAGGGCAGATTCCCCCGCCCCGCGAAAGTAGTGCATGTCCCCGTCCCCCTCTGCCTCCTGCCACCTTCTCTTCCTGCAGTCCATTTCTCCGTCTTCCATCTCCTCATCTCTCATCCGTCGTTCCCTTTCATCCTTCTCTTACCTATCTTCCTCCTCGCCATCCAGTCCCCCCCCCGAAAGGTCCACTGCTTTCTGTGTTTGGCCTCCCTGTTGATTCCCTCTCCAGTCTCCCCAGACGGCTGCACAGTGTCGGGAATGTTTCGAATGGCGACGCTGCAAGATCTAGGGTACCCTAGCGTCCTTTCAATCGCATCCCAGATCCTGTTCCCGAAGAAAGCAAAAGATCTAAGCATAGACGTTCGGAGCTCCGGGCGGATGTCTTGGATCGACGGGGGATCGCATGCGCAGAAGGGGCCCTCACGGGGGACTCGGCCCACCGTGATAGCGCTATTTTTGTTGAGATCGAAATTGCACGCTATCTTCCCAACGTCGACAGTAGACTCTCGGACCCCACAGCGGCAGAGATCGTTCAAGTCTGAATGGTCAACACGGAGAAGGACCATGAGATCCTCGAGGAAGTGAAATTTTGCATAAAAAGAAATTGCCAGAGGTCCGCGCGTAGTTCTTGGATTTACGCTGGGCACCCCTGGCGGCGCCTCTGGCGCCGCCTCTGGCGCACTCCGCGCGCCATGGAAAGGGGGCCCAGCGGCGATTCCAGAAATCCGCGCGGACCTCCGACAGTTTATGGTTATGTAGGTTGCCTGATCCGCACTGTGAAAGGCCCTGAGAGCCCAGCGTCGGCATCCTTTCACACAGGGCGTCGTCGCTGGGTCTCAGCCCCCCGGGCCCTCGCAGATCGATCCAGCTGGGGCTTTGGTCGTTCCAGAAGTGGCCTCGCCTTCGGTGCACCGTCGCCCTCGGCGGACAGCCTGCGGGAGCCGGCGGGAGGAGAGCGGCGGCAGGACGGCAGGACCAACGGCAGACGGCCGCGGTTTTCGGAGTCAGCCACGCGGTGACAGAGACCGGCTCCCTGGATCATCTGGGGGGGCGCGAAGATGATCACGCATCGCGGCCTGGGCCGACGAGGTGTCCTTCTCCAGGGCGGCGGCGCGAGGGCGCGAAGATGATCGTTCATCGCACCTCGCGGGGCGCCATGCGCGAAATCAGGCGATCTCCCTCCTCCCTCCTCCCTCCTCCCTCCTCCTCCCCCCTCCTCCCTCCTCCTCCTCAACCTCCTCCTCCTCAACCTCCTGACGTTTCTGACGTTTCTCGCTACACAGCGTCTTGTCGCGCGCCCCGCGGGCGCGGAGCGCGCCGCAGCGGCCCACTAGGGCCGTGCGGGCACTCGAACAGCGGCCCCGGGAACCCGACCCCGAGGAGAGCAGGGAGGACCAGGGACCAGAATTAAACCTCAGAGGAGGGAGGAGGGGGCCGGGTTTCAGAAAAAAGAGGGGCCCGTCAGGGCCCATGGGCGGGCGCCGCGCGCGCCCGCGCCCGCGGGCGTCAGGCAGCGCGGCACGGCGCACGGCCAGGCCGACGGCCTCTTCGTGGGCCGGCGGCCGCACGGTGGCGGCTGGGCTCCCTTCGGCGCGGCGCGCTGAGCCCAGCCGCCGCGGGGGCGGCTTCGGGTGGCTGGCTGCCCCCCGCAGTGGCGACCTCCACCCTTCGGCGCAGCGCGCTGTGGAGGCTCGCCGAGCCACTCGTGGGCTCCAGCAGGCCTGCACTGGCGGCTGCTCTCTCCTCATCGTGCCGACTAGGGCCAGCTGGCCTCGGCCCCTCGCATGCCACACGAGGGCGGCGGGGATACACCCTTCGGCGCCTCGCGCTGTGTATCCCACGCCGAGGGGCAAGCTGCCCCTTCTCTTCTGGTAGACTCTGATGTGCTCGAGCCTGCAGTACTGCTTGACTCTGTAGTGCTCGAACTTGTATCCCTCGTCCCAGTCGTGCTGGTCGAGGTGGTACTCCTGCGTATGCCATGCCCAATCATGCTGGTCATCATGGTACTCGACCAGCCGTAGTATATCCAATGTCCTCAATCATGTCGCCCCCGACGCTACAGTACAGGTAGGCGCTGATGTAGAGGAGTGGTTGTGGTGTGGCGGTCGTTTGTTTGTTGGCTGAGTGTGGGTTGTGGAGCGTGCTGGTTGGGTCGTTGGGAAGTCGGCTCGTTGCTGGTGTTGTGTTGATGGTCGTGGGCGCCCATGGCCTCCATGCACCGACTTCAAGTGGGGGTCTTGGCTGTCCCACCTCGTCCCGCTATGGCTAGGGGTCACAGTGCCCTCGGTGGGGGCGAACCCCAGGCCTGGTACTTATTATTGTCGGAGTGGGATGTCTCGGCTGTCCTGTGCTTCGCCCTCGGGCGCTCGGGTAGCTCCTCCTTCTCCATGGGAATGGTGGGGGTGGCGAGCTAGGGCGGACCGCGGGGGCGCAGGTAGTGGCCGTCCTACGCCCCCTCTGCCCCTCACCATCCCCCCTGGTGGGCGCGGGAAGTACTCGTCCTTCCCCCCCGCCGTTCGAGCCCGTCTCGAAGTGTGATCCATGCCTCACCAGGGCAGCTTTGACTTGACAAAAGGTGTGCAGGGCCGTGCTGGGTATGATGTCGGTGTCGGACAGTAGTGCGGCGGCGTCGTGTGGATCGCCCGCTTCCAGCCAGCTGGTGTCCTCCGAGTTGTATGTGACCAGTCACCGCCAGGATACCCACAGCAAAACGTAGCGACCTGTGCCTGGGGTGTTCCCTCGCATTCGGGGCTTCCCCAGGACTTGCGTCCTAACCCAAGCAAAACTTGGCGACGCTGCCTGAGGTCTTCCCACGCATTCGGGGCTTCCTCAGGACTTAAGCCATGACGCGGTAGTGCTTGTCGCCGAGGAAGCTCTTTGCCACGAATGTACTGCCGTATCCACAGTGACCGTGCCCATACCTGTGGTGTTCGAAATAGTGCAGCATAGGGCCCGTAGTCATACTTGTCTCAGTAGCACCACCACATGATGTGCTTGACCCAAACGTACTGGTCGGCATGATGGTGCTTGACTCCACGCTGCACTGGACTGGAATGCTCGGCTCCCACATGCTGCTCGCTGATACTGTTTGACCTGCTTGCAATGTAGTTGCGCGGGTCCGAGGTACTCCCGACGGTCTTGCTGCCCGCCTGCCAAGAGATGTCCAGAGATGTCCAAACATATACGGTGGGGCCTGGGCGCTATGCTGCCCTTACCCAGGGCGCTAGATACTCATAGAAAGCAGATGCCAGAGTTGAAAGAAAAGCCAATAAACATCCAGTAGAAATACTCGAGGGGGGGGCACGCTCCGTCGCCATTGAGGGATCGTGCCCACCCGTATGGGCGCTACGGGCCCCCCCCCCCCCTCGAGAATGGCACGCAATCGCAGTCCATGACGAAGCCATGCCGATAGACAAATATCCTCGCAGGTCACTCCCAGTATTGAGTTCATACAGTGGGTACGCTGACCCTCTCTCGCCTGCTGCCACTCTGTAATATTACCAATATGTACACCATTCTGTAATACAAACTGCAATCCAATCAGTAAGCTGCCAATAATCTGTGCACCAATCTGCAATCTGATGGTCCGTCCCGTGGATTGGCAAATATGAAATAATACAGACAACAATTTATCCCAAATATTTGTGCAGACAGTCGTAGTACCGCGCGCTGCAGTGTCAACTGCTAGCGCCGGTGGGTACCCCATGTCCTGTGACAGTCGTGGCCCAGCTGCTCTGGCTCGATGTAATAGTCCAGGGGGGCATAAAACCTGTGATAGCATTCATCCGTTTCGGCCCACAATGCCTCTTCGTCTGCGAGCTGCCCCCAATGGGCTGCGAAGGCCGTTGCCATTGCCTTGCACAACTTTGAAGGATATTCCTTGAGGGGGGCGGTCCTCCAGCCGCCCTGGCCGTCTCGTCCGTAAGCTCTGTCGTGTCCGTTATGTCGGCACAGCTGTCCCCCAGGTACTGCCCCAAGCTCTTGTGTGAGTTCACTGAGGTGCACCGCCATCAGACATGTTGGCTTTCGCGCGGCCTGCCCAAACTGGCACTGGTCGATGTAGTGTAGTTCGACGTTCGTCTGCTCCAACAGCCAAAGCGTCTCCGCTCGCTGCCAGCTGCTCGGCGCTTGAGGACACCAAGTAGCTGGGGCAGGATGCTCGAGTACAGCGGATACATTGTACTGCAAGCCAGTGGTGATGAGTAGTAGAGCTGTCCTGTACAGCTCGTTGGCTAGTGCTAGCTGTTGAAGCTCCGCTTGATTGGCTGCTTGTATGCCCCAGGGGAAGTCGTGTGCACGTAGTGGGCGCGGAGCTTTTCCCTCGGCGGCATGCCAGCGCGATGAGCACCACGTCTCGCAGGGGGGCCCAGCTACAATGCCGAAAATTTTGCCCTGTCGTATCGCCGCGCACCAAAACTCGACGACGTCTGGCTTCGTCAGGTCTCCTTTGTCGGGGTCTATCTGCACGTCGATTGATAATACTACCAAATTGCATTCCCGAGTGTTCATCTCGTAGTGGTGCTAGAAATCCTCCGCTCGGCGTCTGCCTGAAAAAAGGCGCAGCAAGAACATAGCAGTAGTAACCATGGGCCTGCTGCGCGGTGCGAATGTCCTTGCTGGCGGCGTCACTGCTTGAGGGGCCGCTGCTGCAGGCGGCGCAGGCGAGAGCTGGAGCTGATGCTGTTCGATGTGGTCGGCGAGCTTGATGTGCATGACCTGTTGAGCAGGCACCAGCGCCTTAGTAGCTCCATGACCCATTGCCTTCCTCGTCGCCACCGCCTCTCGTTCTTCTTCTCGGCGTTCGGCTGCCTCCTGCAAATCCATTGGAACTTCAATTGCTTGGAGTACAGCCAGGCACCTGGGGCACCTTCTCAGGTGCTTGAGTATGCGCGATCGCGTGATGAAGTCCTTCCCGCACCCAGGGCAGGTTGTCGAACGGGCGAGTAATTCGGGGAGGTCATAGCCGATGTGCTCCATGGTGCGGTGGCGCTTCCATGCTCCCCGAGTTTTTAGGATCTTGCCACACTCATAGCATATGTAGCCACTGTGTTGTGCAGGTGGCCGTCCATCGAAGTTGGGCGCGGTCAGTCCAAAGTCTTGCGCTAGCCGGTGCAACTGCCTTTGCCATATCCGATGTCGATATATGTCGTGCTGCCATGCCTTGTACCTGAGCCATGCACGCGTAATCATGGCTTGTGCGGCCTGCTCTTGCTGTGTTCGTAACCATCGTACAGGGCCCCTGATGTCGCAGCCAATGTCCTCGTCGTCTAGTAGGGATCTTCTTATCCAATCCAGATCCTCGACGATAAGTACATTCCAGGCTTTACTGTCCCCCCAGAGCTCGTCGATGAGGCGGCGAAGGAAGGGCGTGTCCGCATGCACCATTCTGACCAGGTACATCAGGCGCCGTCGGCGCAGATACATGTGGATCGGTACTTCGTCACATATCAAGTATACTTCGTCGTCCAAGGTATGCGCGTGCCCCGCGCCGTGTCGCTGTTGCCGCGCGGCGGCTCGAAGGCTCGCCATGTGTCTGCTCTGCAGCATCTGCTTCTGTTGAACTGTCAGCGGCCCCCATACTTCGCAGTCGCAGGTCAGCTTGCTCTGCGCCAGTGCCGCGAGGCACAGCATCTTGGCTTTGAGGTCGATGTGCGGCAGTCGGAAGATGGACTTCTTCAAGGGCCCCTCTGCAGATCTGTGATCGATGATGCGTCTCATAAGGTTCGGTCCCTCACCGCCGTCGCTTGCCACAATATTGCCCAATGTGAGTCCCTGAGACGTGACCTCAGCTGTGGTGGCATCAATGCTGGTCAGCAGCTGGCAGTCCTCGCGTTGCAATGTGATGGGGCTTGTCCTGAAAATCCTCGCTTTGATATGTTGTTTGGCGTGCCCGTCTATATGCAGCAGAACTTTGGTCTTCTTGGGGTGTAGGTCGTGCCCGAAGATCTTGAGTCTCTTCGCAATGATGGACAATATATCAAAGATGCTGCTCTCGATTTTCGTGTTATCCCTGAGTGCGCACAGGAACGTCGCATCGTCCATGAAGGATACTTCTGGCAGGGTCCCTTCGTGACCTCGGAGCTGGCCTGTAGTGGTAATGGCTTGATCTCCCGCTGGTGGTAGCTGTAATGAGTACCCCCTCGAGTGTAGCTCCTGCTCCAGCGGGCCCAGGGCGTGCGCGAAGCTGATGTTGAAGATGAGGTCGGCCAGGCCGTTGCCTGGGCGTGTGCCCTTGCGGCTCTCCGCGCAAAGCTCATCTCCCCGTACTTGGAAGAATGTCATGTCGTGTGCTTCTTCCAGCTGAAATCGAAGGTTCTCGTCTACGTCGTTGAGCGCTAAGTAGCCTGGTGCCGGGATCAACTGCTGGATGGCGGGCATGAGCCATTCAGGTGGGTCGCCTCCTGCCATCACCTTTTGAAGCCAGGGCTTCTCACCCTCCCGCCCCAGCACGAACTCGCGAATGACAGAGTAGAAGGCCTGTCGGAGGTCCAACAGGATGCCGACGGCGCTGAGACGCATTCGCCTGCAGATCCCGAAGAACGCTTTGATGGTGTAGGTGGAGTACGCGCCTGACTTCTTCGGGATTCCGCCGTGCTGGGTGACTCAGCAGGCAGCTGCAGACCCTCAACGTCGTTGAGCGGAGCCACTTGTGGCAGTGCTTGGCCACAGTGTTGTTGAGGAGGATCGACCTGTAGTACTCCAGTAGGGCCCTCGTGCCGCTGCCCTTGTAAAGCTTCACTGCAATACCTGCCTTGAATTGGATTGGTTCGCGGCCTCGCAAGATCGTCTTCAGGACGACAGGATACCAGTGGCGGGCCGTCTCCTCGGGCGCGAGCTTGAGGATGTCGTCCAGGTTGCCATCGGGTCGCCCTGCTCGGCCCTTCTTGCCGTCCGCGAAGCTCTCCACCAGGTCGTTGAGTGTCATGTGCAGGTGCTGCGAAACCTCGTCGGGTGGTGATCTGTGGGTACGGCTGCAGTTGTAGCGGTCCGCGAGGTCGTACTTGTCCCTGATGTCTGCTGACTCGATCTTGGCGAAGTGCTGCAGCGTGGCGCGGCTGATCTCGCTCTGGCTGCCCATGATGGTACCGTCGGGCTGCTGCATGGTGGGTAGCGCACTGACGTATTTTGGTTCGCGGCCGCCGTGGATCAGAATCTTCTTGGTCAGCTGCCACTCGGTCCTGGCGTCTCTTGCTGTTCTGCTGTCCGCCAATTTGCTACCGAGGTCGTGGGAGTACTGACTGCGGTCGGTACTCAGCTGGTGCCTGAACGTGTCCCTAGTGTGGTCGATGAAAAGCCTTGCGGCGTCGTGCGCGATGCCGAGGCAGCCGGTGGTGCGGCTGAGCTGGCAGGCGCCCGCAAGGGCTGCCACTGAGCTAAACCAGCTGTCTTCAGCGCGGGCGTAGTCCGACGCCTCGTAGCAGAGCCTCTTGCGGAACACTTCTAGTGGTGCTGGATCCCCATTGTTCGTGTAGGTCCGCGTGGAGCTCTCAGCATATCTGCGCAGTCGCAATAATCGCATGCTGGCCTCTGAGATTGTGGCGTTGCAAGGTGTAAGCGGGTCCCGTCCGAAGTACTGCTTCGTCTTCTCGGCAATGAGTCCCGCCGTCTCGTGATAATGGTCATTGACGTCTGCCTTCCATGGTGGTAAACTGGTGCTGTTCAGGTCCTGCTTGAATGCGGTGATGCACTCTGGGTTCTTGAGTTTGTTAGTGTCCAGCTGAGCGGTTCCCTTCAAGTTTCGGTGGCGTCCGATGATGTCGCCCACGACTTCAACCAGCACGGGCAGGTGGTCTGTGGTCGTGTCGTAGCCGTTCTGAGCGCCATTGCTCCTCTGCTTGCTGTGCTCGTTCTTCTTCTTGGCGGTCGGCTTTTGGAAATCCCTCAGTACAGTGCAGGCTGCGACGCACTTGAACAGGCAGGGAGCCATGGCGACGTAGTCGATGCGGTTGGAGACCCCGTCCTTGTGGTATGTGTAGTCGTCGCTGTTCCCGTAGTATGTGTTGACGACGTGTAGGTGGCAACTGGCGACAGACTCATGGAATTCATGTCCATTCTTGTCTGTCAGCTGGTTTGGGCCCTTCTGGCCCAGCCACTGTGTGTCCTCTCCGTCCTTGTGTCCTAGCTTGGCATTCGCGTCGATGAGCAGGATCTCTGGCTTCCACGTGTCACACAGCTCTCTGAATTGTTCCCACCAGCCGTTGATGTCCTTGGCCTTCTGGTACGGGGCGTGAGCAACGGCGATGACGTGGTGGAACAAAGGGGCATGCACGCGGACGAAGAGCATCCTGGCCGAAGAGTACAGTTTTGTGAGCTGGGACTGCTTGAAGTACAGGTCTTTCCCTTTGAGCTGTCCGTGCGGGGTCTCCACATTGAGTAGTAACGCGCATCCCCAATTGCCGTCCTGCGCCTCGCTCTGGATGTTGATGAAACCTTGTCCTGTCCATGCGGCCTCCTTACAGCGAGTCTCCTGCAGCCCCGCGACGTGGACCTGAAGGTCCAAGAGTTGGGCTCTGACTAGAGCCCCCTTGCAGGAGATGTCCAGGTGCAGGTCCGTGGAGGCGAAGTCGCCTACCATGGACTGAGCGTTGTACTGCGCGATGTTGAGCTTCAGCATGCCCTTGTTGTAGCTGTCTGCGGTAAGGTCATGGATGTGGTCTGCTTCAGCCAACTGGGGTGAGACGTGCTCCTCGAGCTGTCCGTGCCTCCAGGTTGGGTAAGCATGTATATCCTTGCACGCAGGGTTGACCATCCAGGCCCATTCGAGCGTGCTGTTATATCGTACTATGTCAACTAGCTCTTCCGCGGGTGGTGGTGGCGCTGGTTGGAGTGCCGCATATTTTGACAAAATATCTGCTGCTTCATTCCAGGGGGCATCTCGATGAGCATGTGTATGTTCGAAGCTGGTGGCCTTGGTGAGCTGGAGTTGCTGGAAGAATATACGTGTGAACCTCGCGAGTGGGCGGTTCCTACACGATCTGATCCTCGATGTTCCAGCTGCCGCTCCCAGAGCCGCGGTGTTGTCGCCGATGATGACGATATCCTGCTCATCGTCCTCTTGGATACATGCGATACCTGCCCAGAGCAACGCTCCCAATTCGGGGCTGGTACTGGAGGTGCTGTTGTTGGCCATTTCCTCGCTGACAGACAGGGCATGGTTGGAGTGCATGTGTCTGTAGTAGGCGATGCCCTGGTCGTCTTCCCTCAGATGTACCACTGCCCATGCCGATGTGCCTGGCGCCTTGGCGTGGTAGGACGCGTCGGTGAAGTAGTAGCGCCGCTTCACAGACGCCGAGGGTCTCGGGGGGGCGAGGTGCCTTACCGCCAGCCTGGCGTGCTCGTGCAAGTCGTGTTCCTCGAGGTCGTAGTGCCATGTCAGCTTCTGGACGTGTTGTTGGAACTGCGTCGGTAGGAACTGTGGTGATCCAATATTGGCAAAGCGTCGCTGCGTGCTGCTGCTGCCGCTGCCAGGTCGGTTTTGTGCACTTGTCCGTGTGTTGCTGGTCTGGTTCTTTGTCGGCGTCGCCTCCTGCGCTCGCATCGTAGGTAGTCGTCGCTGTGCTCGCACTCAGTGCTAGTGCGTTGATTGTCTCGAGCGTCGTCTGCAGTTATGCTGCGCCTAGTTGGAATACGGAAGGGGTGCATGGCTGTGGTTGTGCGGCGGTGTGGTGCGGGGATGGATTGCTGCTGTCCCGCCGGGTGTCCGATAGCGCCGTGGTAGCACCTGAATGGCAGCATTGCTCGTCGGGATTGCACGTCCCTCTGGGGTTGAAGGTGTTGTCTGGTATTAGTCGTGCTGGCTGGGAGTGACTGCTCGGGCTCCACATGGTCGGCTGGCTTATAGGGCGTGGGCCCCGCCCGCGTCGTGCTTCTCTCCCGCGGGATCGGTGGTGATTGGCAGCACACCTCATCGACGTTCAAGTTGTCCGATCCAGCCCGCACGGCCTGACTGAACAGGGGCTCGTGTGATTGGGCATGGAGCGTGCTGTCACGTAGACGGTGAGTTATGCCGTCAGGGGGGTCACTTGGAGTCGGTGGTGGAAGAGTGAGTGGAGTTGGCTCTGCCCGTTGCTCATTGGGGTCTACGCTTGATGTGGCTGGTGTCGGTGGCGGGGCTGTAGCTGGTTGGTGATCGTTGGACCTGGTTGCGCGCCCCAGCACGACGTCGCTGACGCGAGGGCAAGGCTTCGACCACCCTCCCGTCGGAGGCATGCCCTCGCGTCTTCGCACCTGCAAGGGGGAGTCAACCCGCAGCTGCTCGGGGAGAGCAGGTCCGCCCGTCGACGGCCTTGCAGAGTGAGGCGGCCCCGCGCTGACACGCCAACGCAGACAGGTCCTGGTCGGTGCATTGTGTTGTTTGGACTCGACTGAGCATTGAGTATGCTCTGCTGCTGTGGACCGAGGCGTTGGCCTCCAAGTAGTACGCATACTCGAGCGGCCGCTGCGGCGCTCTCGATTCGGGCACCCGATGGCGGCTTCCAAGTCCTGCTCCTCAGGTTGTTCAGTTCCAAGGGGCTGAGTACTATCTGGCCGTGCGTCGTCCTCGCTACTGCTGTTGTCTGCGAGCGCCTCGAAGGAGTTCTTGGTCGGTATCGCTCCGCGGCCTGGGAGCATCTCCGCCTTAAGCGCCTGTCTGAGTAATCTTTTGCGCTTCGCCACTCTTCTTGCTGTTGCAACCGCTGTGACGTCGTTGAGGTGTGATTATGCTGGTGCTGGGCTGCTGTCGTTGCTGTCGAGGTATGTGTCTTGGATTTGCTCTAGCTCGTCGGCTTGTATTGGTCCATGCTGTATCTGTCGGGTGTGATCAGTGCTTAGTGGTGCCGTGGTGTGTGCATTTAATTTGGCTGTCACTGGTGGACTAGCCAGCTCCCTTGGGGTCTTTCTGCTTGTCTTGCGGTCTTCTTGCGAGCCAAAATGGCTGGTGGCGTGAGGTTGGCGCGTGGGCCAGGCTCCGTCGACTGCAAGTGTGGGATACCCCCAGGGTACCCGGCGCTGGGAGACCTCCAGATGAGATGGCTCTGGTAGTCTCGACCTGCTGCATGGGTCCGCCTTCGCGTGGCTGTGCTGCCAGGGTTGCGACGCCGCATGGGCCGCCGCAGCTCCCGAGAAGTGGGGTGTCGATCCTGGCGTGGCCAAGGGGCGTCGCCTTGGTCCACGCTGCTGGCACTGCGGCTGGCCGCCCGAGTAGCTCTCCCACTCTTGCTGCAGCCTCGCCCAGTCGCGGTGCTGGTTGCCTGCCTGAACCCTGGTGGCGAAGGGGGTCGCGGCCTGAGGGGGTCGCTCAGGTCCGCGCTTGGAGCGCTCAAACTTGAAGTCGCCGTCCTGTGGGTGGTCCCCACCCTTGCCCACATTTGCGGCGTCTAGGGAGCTAGTAGTGCAGGTGGTTCGTCTGCTGCGTCTTTTGAGTCGGGGCTCCCTAGTAGAGCGCTGGTGGTTTGGAGCGGATGCGGCATCCCCAAGGCTCGCATCGGCTTGGGCGTAACTATGTAGTGTGATGGAAGCTAGGTGCGATCGTGTGCGGGCGGCCAGGGGCCGTGGGTGGGGGTCGCTGGGCGTAGGCTCGTCCCCGCACGGGTCTCTGAGTCTGGGCCCAATATCCCCGATGTCTTCTGGTGTGGCTGGCTGGACGCAGGTCTGGGCCAGTTGCCCCCCAGCCTGCGTACTCCCTCTCAGTTTTTTGACAGTCGACCCCCGTCGAGGTCGCTCTCGCCGCTCTCGATGAAGGATGCCACCCTGTCGCCTGGGTCCGCGAAGCCATCGTCCGCGTCGCAGATCCTGACCTTTTTCGGCTGGCTGCTCGCCCTCCTGGGGTCTCTTGGCTGCTTCAGGTTGCCTCTGCAAGGTGGTGCTGAGCTCGTCCTCTCTGGCGTGCCCATGTGGAATCGCGGAGGTGGCAGCCGTGGCTCGTGTGGCACGGTGGGCGTGATGTTCTCGATCGGCATCCGTGGAGGTGTGCTAGGGCAGGCCTCCTCGTCGCGGCTGAGGTCGATGAACAAGGTCGTCATGGGGGTTTTGGCTGGCTGTGGTCGTCGTTGTGGGGTCTTGTTTGGCGTGAGAGGCGTGACGGGTGGGAAGAGTATGTGTCTTGGCGTGGGCTGTTCTGTCGGGATGGGTGAGTCGGCTGGTAGCGTTGGTGAGGGTGAGGCGAGGTCTGTCGGGGCTTCGTCCTCCTTCTCCTCGCGCAGGCCTTGGCAGATCTTCGGCTCTTCGTCCTGCAAGTCAGCGTCGTCGGATTCGCCAATTGGGATGCAGTCACTGTTCGCCCGTACGTCGAGCAGCCCCGTATGCAGGAGTGGGCCGATGCTGGCGTGCTCCTCGATGGGCGGGCGCTGCTGAGGTGGTGGTGGTGGTAGCGGACGCTCTTCAGCGGGTGGCCTCGGCACGAAGCTCAGGTCCTGAAAACTGAGGTCGCCGAACGGCGAGAGGGTAGGCTCCTCTGGCGTTGGCATCGACGATGTATGAGACCTCTCTCCAAATCCCACCTCGGCCAGCTCCTCGAGGTACGGCGGTAGTTCGGGATGTGGGAGTTCGTACTGGCTAGGTAGAAGCCGGAGTAGGTCTGCCTCCAGTTGCTCCCTCTGGTACGTGCCCTCCTGCTCCGCCATACTTTGGTCGCGCTCAATCGTGACTGGGTCTTCCATGAGGTCGTCCGTCATGTCGAGTAGCAGGTCCTCATCCACTTGTCCTCCTGCTCCCCAGGCGTCCCGTAGGGCGTTCTGGAGTCCTGCCGTTTGCATATCATGTGCGCGTTGGAGGTCTTGTAGTTGCTGCTGCCTCTGTGCGTCGCTCATGTACTGGATGTGGGCGTAGTGCTGCACCGCGGCCTGCATATCCTGCTGGTGCTGGTGCTGCAGAGTGCTGTGGTACTGCTGAGACACGTGGTTCTCCAACTCCTGCTGGCGCTGTAATGCCTGGGGCTCGCTCGTGGCTGCTGCTTGTCGCTGCAGCGCCACCTCCTCCATCCTTTGAGCTTTGTCCACCGCCTCCTGGTGCTCCCCGACGCGCTCCAAGTACTTTTCCTGCTCGTGCTGCATCTCGTATGCCTTCGCCTGGATGGCTGCGTGCTCCAGGTTCAGGACGACCCGCATCGCTTCGCGCCTGTTGGCCTCTTCCTGGTGCTCGTAGGCCATCTGCTGGTAGTTCACTGCGATCCGCAGCTCCTCCTCCTTGTAAGCGCTGCGCCGGGCGCATCGCTCCTGGTATTCCGCCTCCGCCATCTCCCGCGTCGCCTTTTCATTGTGCTCCTGCGCCATCTTGCACCACTGGGCCTCCTGAGCCGCCATCTGTATCACAGCCTGCTCCTCCTGCCTGGCCTTCTGGACCTGCTGCGTGTAGATGGCTGCTCTTCTCTGGTCTTCCTTGTGCATCTCCTCGCGTAGTGTCTTCTTTTCCAACTCGAGGTGCATTTGCAAGTCCACGAGCATCCCTTTGGCCCTTTCCTCCTGTGTCCTCTGGCTGCCTCTCTGTGCCTCGTATGCTTTCGCTTCCTTTTCCTCCAGCTTGGCTGTGTGGTGTCGCTTGAGCGCGTTGACCTCCCATGTGTGCCACTCCTCCTGCTTGGCCAGCTGCGCTTCGGTCGTGTGGATCATCTTTTGCGCCATGGTCTGCTCGTAGGCCTTCAGCTCGCTTTTGTGCTTAAGCTCTGCCTGCGCCAGCAGGTCACTTTGCTGCTGTTCCTTTTTCTGCTGCGAGTCGAGCCTCTCGGTCATTTTCCTGATGGCGTCTTTGATCTCGTCTGGTGCTGCTGGGGCTGATCGTGCAGTTGTTGCTGGTCCCGAGGAGGCACTCGCTGCTATGCCTGGCTGAGCTGTGGCTGGTGCCGCTAGTGCTGCAGCTGGGTCGCGCCTCCTCCTCGCGGCCGGGTGTGGCGCGCGTCCTCTGGTGGGGTCCTGGCTCCCCTTTTCCTCTGACGATTCCTCCTTCACACCCGCTGTCTTTGCCATCTGATCTCTAGTTTCCTTCAGCAGGGTCTTGTAGACCCTGATGGTTCTGGCGGCCGCCGCCTCCTGGTCGAGCATATTGCTGAGCCGCTTCTCCATCTCGGTGTGCTCCTCCTCCAGCTTTTCGAGCGTAGCCCTGAGCTGCTTCATGCGCTCTTTGTGGGGCAAGACGAAGGAGATGTTCGTGGCGGTGATCGCCGCTTCCTGCTCGAGGCTTGATGTGCACAAACCCGCCAGCCTAGCGCCAGCAATGTTCTCGGAGAGGCGTCCCAGCCTGTGGCACTTCGTCTTGTACCACACGAACCGCATTTCCTCGTCGTCTGGTGGTGCGGACCAGCTCTCATGTTCCATCGCAACGGCGAAGGAGACTGGCGTGATGCTGTCCAGGACTGCCTTCTGCTGCGGGCTGTATTGGAAACTGCCGATGTAGGCTGCGGCTGGAGCGTCGTGCTGGTCCCTCCTTCTGCGCCTGCTGCTCCTCCTTCTGGCTGAGGCGCTCCTCCATGGCGCACTGTGCTTCCAGTGCTGGGCGCTGTCGCTTCGCTGCTGGTGCTGTGGGTGCTTTTGCTGGTGCTGGTGGTGGGCTGTCTGGTGGTGGTGCTTGTGGGTATGAGGCTGCTGCTGCTGCTGCTGCTGGCTGTGTTGCCGCCTCTGCGCGTTGTGCTGCTGGCCATCCCCAAGGGCCCACTCCCAGGGTCGCCCTCCGATGGCTCCGTAGTCACCAGTCCAGTCACTGGCACTGCTGCTGCGTTTGCGCTGGTGCTGCGCCTGGGCTGTGGACCCTGCTCCTGTCCACCTTTTCCCAGGGCCGCGCTGCGACGCCTCGAGGTGTGTGGTCCCTGCTCCTGACCACCTTTCCCTCGAGGCGCCGCGATGCTGCTTCCAATTCTGCGTCATGGCGTGCTGCTGGTGGCGCTGGGGCTGCTGCGCGCTGTGGTGCTGCTCCAGCCTGCTGGCAGCAGCCGCCAGTCTGATCAGCAGCCTATCCTGTCCTCTTTGGGTCCTGGCGCGGCGGTGCCAGGCTTTTTCCTTAGTCCTGGGCGTGGCGGTCGGGGTGACCGCCGCGGCTGCGGCGCCTCTTTATCTTCTCTTTGATGGCTCCGCGGCGCGCGAGCCACGACCGAAGGGGCGACCGACGACGAGCGAAGCCGCGACGGTCCCAGCCCCTCCTCGGCCGTATGGCTTCGTCAACCTCCTCCTCCTCAACCTCCACCTCCTCGTCCTCCTGCTCCTCCTCCTGCTCCTCCTCCTCCTCCTCCTGCTCCTCCTGCTCCTCCTCCTCCTCCTCCTCCTCCTCCTCCTCCTCCTCCTCCTGCTCCTCCATCGTTCCCCTTCCCAGGTTCCAGTACTTCTGAGGCGTGTGCGTTATTTCTGGCCTGAGGCCCCCCCCCGTCGGTGATCGTGTTTTCCTTCATCGTCTCCTTGCAAATAGTAAACTTGTCCCCTCTGTTGGCATCGCATATCTGCGGACTGTGTGCAATGCGTGGCCGACCACCCGGAGATTTCGGCAAGGGACGGACATCTGCCGCTTTGGCTGCTGCAGCTTGGGCGGGGACCAGGTGTACCAATTATTATTTTGCTCCGCGTTGCTGCCTCTGTTTCCTCTCGTCGTCCGTTCCCTCCCCTCCTGCTTCCTTTCGTTCTCTTCACGTCAGCTTATGTTTGCCGTACAGCTTCCACACAGGACCCCAGAGGAGTTTCACTCCATAGTGTGAATTCATGATCTTATTTATGCCACTTACAACTTCTTGCGTGCTGGAAATAGATACGGCCCCAACGGAGTTCGGCATTTGATTGTCGCCCGAGCTAGAATCCTCGCCAGACGTCACACAAAGCTGAGGGGTCTGCTGACTCGCTTGTGGGCCAACGGGACGAGAAACACATTTGAAGTGGGGGCTCCTCCTCCTGCTCCTCCTTATCCTGCTCCTCTTGTGCCTCCTCGTCCGCTTCCTCCTCCTCCTCCTCCTCCTGCTCCTCCTCCTCCTCCTCCTCCTCCTCCTCCTCCTCCTTCCCCTCTTCCTCCTCCTCCTTGCTCGTCCTGCCTTGGTTCGAAGGCTTCCTGGCGGCCCCAGGGGCCAGCATGCACGCCGTCATGGCATGGTCTCGCCGTGCTTGCGTGGAGCGGTTGACGATTTCGATTCCTCCAATTCGGCTCGATTCGATTTCGGTCGATTCCGATTCGATTCGATTTCGGATTCCGACTTGGATTCCGGTTTCTCAGTGGGGACATTATTGGCTTGCCGATGTCCTCCGATTCGACTTCTCCCGACGTGGTTGCCGACTTCCGCCGATCCGAATCGATCGCCGATCCGACTTATGGATTCGATTCAGGGCTCTCCTGTCGAGGGGGGCGTCCCCAAAAGAGCCCGTCGTCTATGTAGCGAAGGTCGAAGGTGCAAAAAATCTAAGCACGTACTGGTTGAAATCCATGCTGTTTTCTTGGGTCTCCATTGTACATCCCTGGCGGCATCCTTGGTGGTGCCTCCAGCGCCGCTCCTCGGAGCGCGCCAGAAAATCCACCCGACGCTCCCAATACTTATTGCACTTGTTCGCAGCGCTTGTGCCTTTCATCGTGTCCCATTCGCAGCTTTCTCCCCTCAACCTCCTCCTCGTCCTCCTCCTCCTCCTTCTCCTCCTCCTCTTCCAAGCCTTTTTTGTCGTGAGCAGTCAGTCCATGGCTGAATGGGCACACGCGGCGGCCCGATGGGCGGTCCGCGGCGCGATCGCGGAGTCCATTTGCCGCTGCGCGATCGAGGATTCGGACGCTTCCGACGGCCTCGTGGCCATCCTCTGGAAGCAGCTGGCGCGTTGCGGCCCGGAGCACCTGCAGGGCACGCCGTTTGGGTGAAGGATCCTGCAGGACCCTGCAAGGCCTCACTGACCCGGGTCTGGATTGACCCGGGCCAGAAGATCCCCGAGCCGTGCCAGCCCTGCCTGCCGTGCCTGCTATCGCTCGTGCGTGGCCGCGGGCTTCTATAGGCTTCCTTCTGGTTTGCTGTCATTCTCGCGGCCGGGGTGGCCACGCGCGGCGGCCCGAGCGTTCGCCGACGAGGTCGATGCCGCGGCCTACGACGCCGGCGCGGGAGTGGCTATCCTAGCAAGCCTGGGCCGCGGTCGCCACCTTCCTGGCGACCTTCGCAATACAGGGTCTAGCGCAGGCACCAGACACGCCGTTCAATCGGTGCCTGGTGTGTTTCGAAATCGACGTCAACTACAAGTGGCATCGCTGTGTGCTGCTCGTCAAGGGCGACGCGCAGAAGAGGATCTGGCCCACGCCAGACGGGGGGTGGCATTCGTGGGCCTCTCGGCATTTCCGGTCATGGTGCTGCGCCGTAGACAGCCGCCCCCGCTTTGGCACGTTGGGAACATCGACGCATTCGACGATGTGACGGCGGACGACATGCAGGCCTAGTTGCGCTGGCCACGATCTTCGGGTTCTACTTGGCCGGCGTCGTGGGCCTTCCTGGCGACACGTGGTACATGTGCAACGCAACGTCGTCGCACTTCCACGAGTTGGTGCCGCCGCAGGCCGTGGCCAACGAGGAGGTCCTGGTGCGGCGCGGGGACGTGGGCCTCGCGCGCATCGACGACGTCTGGCTCCACGCCGCCAAGGTCACCGAGGGCCAGCTCTTCGACTCCTACCTGGCGCGGGCTCGCGACGGCGTCGGACCGTCGGTGACGACAGGGGCCCGATAGACAGCGGCCATGTCATCAAGTTTCGCGATTCCGTCAAGCATACGATGGACCTTGCGACCCAGGGCTGGCCCCTCCAGGGCAAGAGAGCCGCGCGGGAGACCGCGCGTGCCTGTCGTGTCGGCCAGCAGGCAACGCGGGAGGACCACCGCGCCGCCTGGCTTCGTCGCAGCGGCGCGGCCGAGCGGAGCAACGTCGCGCGGGAACACCGCGCGAGATGCGCTGCTCTCAGAATGATGCAGCAATTCGACCAGAGGCCCGAACGGCTCAGGAAGTGGAGGGGGGGCCCGAACGACTCAGGAGGGAGGGGGGCGCACGACTAGGGATCGACCGAACGGCTGAAGGGGGCCGATCGACTCCGAGAGAGGGGGCCGAACGAATCAGGAAGAGGAGGAGGAGGGAGCGCAGGTGGATCTAAGTATGAGTGGGTTCTGCGTGAGAGGGTCTGAGTACGATTGAGACTGAGCGTGGGCCTCGTTCTCTCCCCCCCCTCCTCCCCCCCCCTCCTCCTAGTCGCCGCCGCCGCTGCCGCGGGGGGGGGAGGAGGGGGCGCGAAGAACCGGAGTGAAGCGCGGGTACTGTGACCGACGCGGCCTTGGGGGCAACGGGGGGCAACATTTAACATCGACGCTCCTGAAAAGCATATCACAGAACAGCAGTGCATATGTCATACGAGGTGAAACATCAAGTAAACATAGGCGGCTCGTCGGGCTCACCCAACTTCTGAGGCCGCCCCTGCTCAAAGAGAGCTTGCAAGGCAGGGCTGCCAGCTGCAATCACCCTCAGCTCGTGCCTCGCCGCGATTCTGTCCTCGTGAGAGGGGTGCGATTCTGACTTGTGGCTGTAGCCATCACTATGCTCATT
The DNA here is from genome assembly GCA_963575745.1 of Prorocentrum cordatum. Classification (NCBI taxonomy): domain Eukaryota; class Dinophyceae; order Prorocentrales; family Prorocentraceae; genus Prorocentrum; species Prorocentrum cordatum. Next base: position 338,027 of record CAUYUJ010014183.1, on the reverse strand, counting down.
CTGTTGTGACAACCATCCGTGCAAAAAATCCAAGAGGACGGCCCTGGCCATCCATTTTTCCTGGCCTTGAGGCGCGGCAGCGAACGCGCTTAGCGCCTCCGTGGTCCTGGCGCCAACAATGCGCATAGAAGTCACTGCTCTTCCGATACCAAACGAGCCTGCCAACGCCAGGAATCGAGACAGACAACTCTGCTGGCACGGGTAAGCGCGGCGCTGGCGGGTGCCTTGGCGGCGGCCCTGGCGGCGGCGGCGGCGGCGGGGCAGCGGGTCCAGCCCCGCCATCACCCTCTGCGCCGCCCTGTCCAGCGCCAGGTGCGCCTCCTGGTGGATCACCTTCTTCCCCTCCCCCGAACACTGGTAAGCCGTCATCGTTGTCCTCGAGCACGTCGATTCCTGGTTCCACGCCGACATCAGAAGACTCGTCGATGATGTCGTAGTCCTCCTCGGCAGCGTGGCCGACACTTGAGGCGCCATCAGTGCCCTCCGCGCCGTCTGACTCGCCATTCACGTCTTCGATCGTTGGGGGGCCGTCGGCGTTCTCCAACACATTACTCCACATGCTAGGGTTCTGGCTTCTGACCTGCGCGCCCCCTCTTCCACGGGCCCCATATCATGCGCAGCGCTGCCCGAGGTGGATCGCGTGGTGGAACTTCCAGAAGAGTAGTTTGAACAGCTGTTGCCGCGAAGTTTGACACCGAGGGGCCAACAAAGACGACATTGTAGAAGCAGATACGCCACCGCAACATTGCGTTAAGATAAGACATCGTCTGCCACTCGTCATCGTTGTGTTCCCACGCCGAGATATTCACGGTGCGCCGCACGTCGCCTTGATGCATTTGGCCGCCGATGAAGCCGTCCATGTCGGGGCACCCCAGGCCCATGAAAGTGAAAGCGCGCGTCCTCTTGGCCATGTCAATATCACCCTTTCTGGCGCCGCAGAATTTCGCATACTGAATACGGGATGTCTTCGACTCCACCTCCGTCGATTGGATCATCTCGCCGATCTCTTAGAAACAATGCGCAAAGCTCTGCGAACTTAAGCGCGCCTCTCTCCTCAGAGTGCGTCCTGCAAACAGACCGAACAACTTTCCAGAATGATTGCCTCAATCGGAGTGCCAAGCCACCTTCGGGGAAGCAAACGCACAAGCCAGCCTCCCAGCAAGGCCGTCGCACATAATCGAAAGATGGAAGAACAACAGTTGGATCATGATGTACTGCTGTGTGCCACCGTGGCTACGTTTTTCGGATAGCTTCGAAGCTTCACGGCGGTGGGCTCGCTACCTTGGATAGACAAGGCGTGTACGACGCGACGAGACAAGTCCATTGGATGCCAGGATGCATGGCGAAGCGTACAACCATCTGCAAACTTGAAGGACTCTGGCAACGCTACGAATTCTGACATACGTGGATGCGTCGATGCGTGCGCACGGCCTGCGATGACCGACGCAAAGCCATCGGGCTTGGCAACGTCGCCATCGATGGACTTGCGGCCTTGCCATGAGCCCTCGGTAACCCCTAGGACAACTTCCAGTTGGAGCCATCGGGATGAAACCTTCGCAACGCATCTGTTGCCTTGCCGCGCCCACCATTCAAGATTGCCGAGCGGATAGCATCGGCTGTCCTTTGAAGCCTCGGTCGTGCAAGCTGGCGCGCAATCTGTCTGGTTGTCTGTAGTGGATTCCCTTCACGGTGTCGACGGGTCGCGACCTTTGCAGGTCGTCTGAGAGTTGCCTTGTCAGCAGCAGAAAGACGCCAGAATGATATCGTCCGTGTTATTAGACAAGGTCTCCCCGTTGTCCCCCTCGTACTCTTGACATGTTCTCTCCAAAGGCCTCCTCCACCGCGCGTTCTCTTCTTCTTAGTTTAGCTCTTCTTGTCTGTGGGGCAGTTGGTGCTGCGCTCGAGTCTGATGGTTGCTCGCGCGCCTGCCTCGGTGTACAGATACATCAGCTTCTTGATCGTTCCCAGAATTCATCGGGCAGATGCCTGCCCCAACCTGTTAGTCCTGCAGTGTTGCGAAAGTTGACCAAGACTTCTCCTAACTGCCGTATTTCCCCACATCCACTGCAACTGACTCCACATCAGCATCCACGGCTGTGCTGATCAGGTCGGCGATTGCAGTAATGTCCCTTGGGTCCTTCTCCAGCTTGGTGCGATACTGCCTCAGGTATGCCAACGTCCATTCGTCGAGCCTGCATTCCTTTTCATTGCACACCCCCGATTCACGATCGGCCGAATCCAAAATCAGGAAAGTGTTGAATGGGTAATTCTCGTGCGTCCTCTTCAAATTGGGGAACCCCACCAACAGCGCCACGCGTCACCCTTGCTCCTCGGGACGTGGGGGAACGGCTCAAAGGAGAACGCCGCAAAAAAAACGTGAACGGACCTTTGTGGACGCCATATCTAGCAAAACCAAACCGTCGCAACAGGAATCCGAAACGCGAGCTATTTATGATGCCCCACCTGTCGCTGTTGGTAAAGAGCTTGCTGATCTCCGCCTGGGCTGGCTGCGTCGTCTTGTGCAAGGCTTGCTCGAGGACTGCATGCTCCCGAGGTGCCCCTGCAGCTGCCAAGTGAAGTTGACGTTGTTTCCAAGCCTCGCTCGAAGCATCTATGCAATCAACCAAAATCTTCTCGAAGGGCGCTAATATGCGTTTCTGTAGAACCATCCCTGGCAGAGGATGGCCCAAGACAAATCATTTGAAATATACTTCGAAAACGTGGCACGATATACCTTGTTTTTCCGAACGCTTGCCTTTTCCAGGTCCTCCGTCCCGGGATGTCGATCTTCAATGACCGGAATGTTTGTGGCAGACGTCTGAGCTGCAATGCCAGCCACGGTGTTTCTTGAGCTTCCCGGCGAGGCCATCTCTGATCTCGCTTGCATGCGGGGCCAAGCTGGACCTGGGATTCCCACTGCACATCCCGCATCTGCCCAGCCCTGTCAACAAAGAGCCGCCACCTGGCTCCGAACTCGCACATCTCAAGTACGCGTCCTTGAACAAAGGTGGATGGATCGACAGCGCCAGGCCGATGTAGCCGACCGACTTGGATGCGCCCAACCATTTGTGGCGAGGCCAGGTCGGAGGTTCGCTTCCTACCACCATGGAACACACCAACGCGCAAGTTTTTTGTTCAAAGCGTCCTCTGGGCCCGTGCAGCACCCGTTGCAGACGTGGCGCGTTTGAGGTTGGTCCCATGTGTAGTTGAAAGAACTGAGGAGGGCACCTCGGCAGTGAATATTCTAGGCGCTAGTAGGCCCGCAGAACAAATCGAGAAATGATTGATTCCATCTTCTGTGGTGCCCCTCTGGGCGACCGCGCACATACTCGAACCGACCATCTGAGAGAACACGCCTGATGCTTTCCCGCAAGCCCTGCATCGACGTCGCGCTGGAGAGAGTCAGGCGAAAGTTGATGCTGGCACTAACCGTCGGCCCCATAGGCTCAAAGGTTTTCTTCGCGAAGCCGCTGGCGCGGTGCACCTCGCACTGAATCCTCACAGATGCAAGGTTCTGCGCGGTCCCACGCTCAGCTCGTTCTACTGCTCCGTCCGCATCGGTGCAGACAACTCGTTGAGACCGAGAATACACACTAGCGATATCGTCGAACCGTGGGTTTGTGGCCGCCACATCATTGAAATATACTTCACCAGTAGCACGAGAAACGGCTTGCAACCAAATTAGGATCTTCACATTGATGCGGAGGGTATCGTTTCCAGTCTGTGGCCGAAGACGTGACGCCGCAGGTTCTTGACAGATTTTCGCCATGCGCTGCGGCGGGCGAACGGTGCAAACACTTCTCTCGGCAGCCCATGTCGAGAATGTGACGAGCCAGCTGAGGCCTGGACTGTCGGTACATCTGGGGCTGCCACTGCAGGCGGCAATGCGGCAAGGGCCGGGGAGTCAGCGCGGGCGTCGCCGGCCCCGACAGGCTCAATCTCAATCACATCTGCCTGGCTGTCTGGTCCAGCAGCCAACGGCACTCGAGACCATCCCGTGTGTTCTGCATTTTCTTCGTTATCAAGAGCACTCAGCATGGAGTCCCAGGGCATGTGTCGCCCTGACGCCAAAATGGCTATGACATGAGGATGGATGGCAGCGCGGCTGAGGGGCGAAGACGCGCGCGCGCGCGCTCGCGCGCGCCCTCCTCGAAGCTCCCCCAGACGCCCTCCAAGACGCACCCTGGACGCATTCCAAGAACCCCCAAGACGCCCCCCCAGAAGCCCACGGAGAAGCCCACCTAGACACCTTCCGAGAAGCCTACAGGACCTAGAAGCCATCCGCGAAGCCCCAAGGCAATCCTTCAAGAAGCCCACCTAGAAGCGGCCCTTAGGAACCCTGTAGAGGCCCGCCCAGACGCCGCCCCCCTCTCGCAGAAGCCTACCTGGAAGCCTGCCGAGATGTCCCAGAAGCTTTCGCAAGCCCTCTAGAAGCCCCTCCGTGGCAGCCCTCCTCCAAAAGGCCCCCCCCCCTCAGAGCCCCCATCGGAACCGAGGGGGGCCCCCAGACACTTCGCACTCCAAGGATTCCATCGGGCGGATCGTTCGCCTGTTATCGTCGTAGTCATCCTCCTCGTCATCATCGTGATCATCAGTGTTCTCCGCGTCATCGCAAAAAACGGCCGGTGGTTTGCGACGTGCTGCGCATGAGTTCACAATAATGCATCGCATTCAACGGCGTGATAGAAAACGTATGTGTTTCACGAACGCTACTTAACGTGTATGTGGCGAACGTATTAAACATGTATTTCTTACGTGAATGACCATTTTGGCTCATAAGTGCCTTGTAGGAGGACGCGTTTTCCATAACTCTAGGGCCTTCGGTGGAGTTCCTTATGGGGCCGCGAAGCGCTGTGCTGGGTGGGGCGGGGGTGGGCGCATGCGGGCGGTAACTTGAGGGCCGTCGGTGGAGCTCCTTATGTTGCCACGAAGCGCTGTATTGGGTGGGGGGGAGGCATGCGGGCGGTAGCACTGGGGCCTTCGGTGGAGCTTCCTTTGGGGCAACGAAACGCTGTACTAGGTGGGGGGGCGCATGCGGGCGGTAACTCTAGGGCCTTCGGTGGAGCCCCCAACGGGGCCACGAAGCGCTGTATTGGGGGGATAATGCGGGCGGTGGCGCTGGGACCTCCGGTGGAGTTCCCTACGGGGCCACGAAGCGCTGTATTGGGTGGGGGGAACGCATGCGGGCGGTAGCATAGGGGCCGTCGGTGGAGCTCCCTATGTTGCCACGAAACGCTGTACTGGCTTGGGGGATGCATGTGGGCGGTAACGCTGGGGCCGTCGGTGGAGCTCCCTATGGGGCCACGAAGCGCTGCATTGGGTGGGGGGCCGCACGCGGGCGGTAAAACTGGAACCTTTTGTGGAATTCCTACGGGGCCACGAAACGTTGCATTGTGTTTGGGGGGGGGGGACGGATGCTGGCGGTAGCATTGGGGCTTTCGGTTGAGCTCCCGATGGGGCCACGAAGCGCTGTACTGGGTGGGAGGGACGCATGCGGGCGGTAGCACTGGGGCCATCGGTGGGGCTCCCAATGGGGCCACGACGCGCAGTACTGGCTTGGGGGATGCATGTGGGCGGTAACGCTGGGGCCGTCGGTGGAGCTCCCTATGGGGCCACGAAGCGCTGCATTGGGTGGGGGGGGGGGGGGCGCATGCGGGCGGTAGAACTGAAACCTCATGTGGAACTCCTATGGGGCCACGAAGCGGTGTACTGGGTGGGTGTAATGCAAGGGGGAAAGAGGAGGACGAGGAGGGAGAAGGGCAAGGAGGAGGGAGGAAGGATCCGGGGGGAATCGCGGGGACCACCGGATGGTTGGGGGAAACAAACGATTGCCGTGTTGTCGGTGAAATTGTTTCTTGAGTGCAATAGGACAACGCGCATCTTGTTTGCACAAACGCACGTGTGCAGTCGCATGCGTCAATAAGACACTCGCAATCTGCGAGTTGGTCTCACTTGCGCGCATCGGTCGTCTCATCCCGTCATACTGGGCACGTTGTGCCGCAACCGCGACCGCAAGCTGCGTCGGTTTGAAGTATGTTTTCAGTAAGTGGAGGTGACCAGGACTGCCGACCGAAAATCGTTCATTGAACAGACTGTTCACACTGACGTCATCGTTGCACTTGTGGCATCCATTGCAAGTTCTGCGCAATGTGACTCCCGCTATATTTGCTCTGACGTGCCATTATAGAACCTTTTCTTCGCACCCCTACCCCATCATCCTTTTCGCCATCCTCCCTCCCCCCCGTCGTCTCAAGCGGGAAGGAGCAGCAGGATGGGGAAGTCGAAGAGATGGTGGAGTGCGGAAAAGACGGGAGAGGAGGAAGGGGAGGAAAGATGAGGCAATAAGAAGCAAGAAGAGGAGAGCGGTGTGGGAACGAAGGTGGCCCTTCTTTCGAGCCCCTTTTCTACGATTACATTTCTCTTCATGTCGTCGTTCTTCTCCACGATTTTCCCTTTCCACTCCCGCCTCTCATCCCACGGATCAATATCACAATGACAGCCCGCGTCCTCCTATTCCTCCTCTTCCTCTTTGTTCTACCCCACTGATTCATTGCACTTCGTGGCTCACATCTCTTCCCTCATCATTCGTGGCTCATGGCTGTCCCATACTTCTCCCCGCATCCGTGATTCATCCTCTACCCTCTTTATGCCCTCCCGCCATCCATCTCCTCCTCCTCCTCCTCCTCCTTCTCCTCCTCCATCTCCTCCTCCTCCTCCTCCTCCTCCTCCTCCTCCTCCTCCTCCTCAGTCACTCACGCACTTACTCTTCCTGTCATTATCCTCTTGTTTCTCCCTTTGTCACCCTTTATTCCTCCATCCTCGATCCTTTCGCCTACCTCCTGATTCCCCCATCCTCCCCCGTTCACCAGGGATCCAGACCTCAGGCAAGAAAAAGGGCCTGCAAGCCACCCGTAAACCGCCAGTTGAAGAGATTGACCTCTCCTACAGCAGAATTTTCTGAGTAATCCTCGGGAGCGTTTGCTTGCATATTCCGGCGGTTTCCGCGATTGTTTTCTGCTTGGCAGCCGTGACAGCCGCAGGCACAACTGGTGACGGACCCGATTCCGCTGCAGTACGTGCCAGCACCAGCGCTGGAGGGCTCCTCGCAGGGCCTGGAGGCGGGTTTTCGCCGTTGCGTCTCCACAGCCCCAGGTTCGTAGGCAGGGGGAGGAGGAGGAGGCGGAGGGGGAGGTGGACGAGGAGGAGGAGGAGGAGGAGGAGGAGGAGGAGGAGGAGCAACAACACAGCAGCAACAGCAGCAGCTGGCAGCAGCAGTGGGAGCTGCAAGAGCACGGGCGTGGCGAGGAGCAGGATGGGAGAGGGGGTGGAGTCCACTGGGAAGAGCAGGAGGAGGGTTGAGGAGCAGGAGGAGGTGGAGTCCTGCCACCGTTGGGGTTCTGAAGGTGATAAACCGCTGGTTGGGCAGCTTGGGCCCAAAGTAAGACCCCCACGGGCCTCCTCCCTTGTAGCCTCCGTGTGAGGTAGGGGACCCATGGGGTGACAGAAGGAGGAAGGAACAAGAAAGTGGAGGTTCAGGGAGGTAAGAGGACAGGGGCAGCAGAGGATGGACAACGGGTTAAGGGGGTGGGATGGGGAGTTGAGGATGGACGAGGGGTGGATGGCGGAATATTTGAGAAGGAGATACAGAGATGCAGCAGGAGGGAGGGGTGAGAGAGCGATAGGACAGAGGGAGAGGAACATGAGGACGGAGGACGAGGGACACATGAGGGAGGAAGGGAATGATGAGAGAGGGCGCAGACAGTTACATCAACGCCTTCCTGGCCACTTTGGGAGTCGGAGTCGTCGCAGTCGGCGTCGGAATCAGAGTCGCGGGAGTTCGAGATGGAGTCGTTGCAGTCGGAGTCGTCTAAGTCCTCGTCGTCGTCGTTGTTATGTCGGGATGTGTCTGGGTGTGTCGGGCGTTTGTCACGGAGTGTCTGGGCGTGTCTGGGGGTATGTTTGTGGTGCGTCTGGGTGTGCTTGGGTTGTGTTCGGGGTGTGCCTGGCCTGTGTTTGGCGTATGCCTGGCGTGTGTTTGGCGTGTGTCTGGCGTGTGTCTGGCGCGTCTCTGGCGTATGTCCGGCGTGCGTCTGGCGTGTGTCTGGCGTGCGTCTGGCGTGTGTCTCGCGTGTGTCTTGCGTGTGTCTCGCGTGTGTCTGGGATGCTTGAGGTGTGCGTGTCAGGGTATGTTTGGTGTATTTGGGGTGTATCTGTGTCTTTCTGGATATGTCTGGGGTGTGTCTTGCCCGTGGTCCCCCAAACAAGTTTGCGCTATTCGAAAATACCCAACTCGAGATGTGTCCACACTCCACTGTTATGTGCGAGCGTACACTACAATATCTCACTGGCCCCACGGACAGCAACCATACCTGTACGGCATACACTTGCCAGGCCAGGATGCGGTCCAAGCTATTCGCCAACGTACGTCGAAAGAGTTTGTTTTAGAGGAAGAGCATGGCGCAGTCACAGTGGCGTAGACACATCCGTTCGCACGTGTCTACACTGGCTCACTTGCTGTAACAAGCCAATGTAGACCTTGATGGCATTCCGCCTCCGATATTTCGGCCGTAGGGTGCAGAAGGTCGGGCAGACAAGTACGGTCGGTCGGAGGGTCATCGTCGTCAGACTCGGAGTCGGCGGCGGCGGAGTTGGCGGAGTTGGGCCGCCGCTCACTCACGCAGTCCTCGTCGTCGTCGTCGTCGTCATCGTCGTCATTCCGGGGTCTATCGGGGTGTGTCTGGATGTGTTTGGCGTGTGTCTGACGTGTGTCAGCCGTGTGTCTGACATGTGTTTGGCGTGTGCCAGGCGGTGTTTGGGGTATGTCTGGCGTTTGTCGGGCGTGTCTGGCGCGTTTTTGGCGTGTGTCTGTCGTGTGTCCGGTTTGGCGTGTGTCAAGGCGTGTTTGGCGTTTGTCTGGTTTGTGTGGAGTGTAGCGAACACCGCTGGTCTCCACCGCTGGCTTCACGCGGAGACCCCAAGGCTTGCTGCTGGCTGCGGCATCCGTGATCTCGGCGTGGCTTCCACCGCAGGGAGTGCTCGCCGCTGCGCGGTGACGGGCACGCGTGCTCGGGTGGCGGCGAGGCGGTTCGCCCGGGTCGCGTGGCTGCCGGTGGGCTTCCGGCCGCGCTGCCTGCTCGGCGCGGCCTGCGTCACGTTTGCCGGCATGCGGCATGCATGGCGCCTCGTGCGGCCTGCCCCCCGAGAGCGAGCTGGCCAGCTTGCAAGCTTGCGGTCGTCGGCCGCACGTCCGTCTGCCGGGGCGGGTTGCGGGCTGTTGCCGAGATCGTTTTCGGCGTGTTCAGCCCGAGCTGTCGCCTCGACCCTGCGGCGGTCGTTGCCTTCGCCTCGCTGCGGCAGGCGGCGAAGGTACTGCCAGCGTTTGCCGCTCGTGCTTTGGCGCGAGATGGCAGGAGCAGTGGCGCCGGCAACGGCCGCCAGGAGGGCCCCCCGCGGCCGCCCTGCGGAGCGTGGCCGGCCTCGGCTTCGGTGGCGATATCGAGTGCTGGCAGGGCGTGCCTTGGGACCCGGGCGGCTGGCGCCCTCGCGACCGCCCGCTTCAAGACGCCAGCGCGGCGCTGCTGGACGCCTGGGCGCGGCGCGAAGCCCGCGCGGTGGCGGGGCGGCGCGCTGACCTCGGGCGCGTCGTGGGCGGGGCTGACCGCTGGGCTACCCGGCGTCTGCTGGAGCGCGAGGAGCTCGCGCCGGAAGCGGCCGACGCCCTGCGCACAGTGCTCAAGGGCGACGTCGTCGCCGAGACGGCAGGCCAACCGGGGCCGGCCCTCGCGCTGCCCGCGCCGCGGCGCTTCGGAGGAGACGCGCGAGGAAGTGCCCCAAGTGGGGCGCGGTCCGCCGCGCCGAGTTGCGGGCTGGTGGCTTGAGCGAGGCCGCCCCGCTGGCGTGCCTGCCCGCCCGGGCCTCGCGCCCCAGGACGCGGGCGCGCGCCCGGCCGCTGCAACGGCCGCGAGCCCCCGCTGCCGCGCCTGGGAGTCGGCCCAGGGCAGGCGGGGGGGCGGGCATGGGGCGATGGCGCATGCGAACACCCCACTGACCCGCTGCTGGCCCGGGCCAGGCGGGGGCTCGCAGTGGCCAGACGGCGAGCTGCGGCGCTGCAGTGGGCAGGTGGGCGGGGCCTAGACCGCGTGGCGCACCGAGGTCACCGCGGGCGCGCGCGCGCGCGGTTAGCGAGGCTGGAGCACCCTTGAAGTTGGTATCCGGTTTCATGTGCGCGTGCCACGGGATCGCCGAACTGCTTGGCGGCGCACTTCCCCGCGAGTAGACGCGCGCAGATCCGCGGGAACCCCCGGCGCCGCTGCCAGAGCGGCCGCGCGTCAGCGCGCTGGACAAAGGGGCGCCTCGACGCGGATGCCGCGGCGGCCAGGGGCGCCGCGCCCAAACCCAGAGACCCCGCGCCCCAAAAAGAAGGGCGCGGATGTTGAGAACCGGGAGCTCCCCATCTATGGAATCTGCGTTCCAAAATGGGGCGCCATCGAGGTGATTGCGCACGATACGCGCCTCCTTTACGGCGCCAGCGGAGCTCCAGTGATTGCTGACGCTCCCTACATTTTGAGCCTCAGCGCTCCCCATGTTTGATGCGACCGCTCCCCATATTTTCAAAATTGTGAGTCTGACGATTGGAAAACGTCAGTCTGACGTTTGTCAAACGTCAGATTGGCGTGGGTCCAATGTTCACCATCACCATCATCAGCAGCACCACTATCATCAGCACCATCATCACCATCATCGTCACCATCAGCATCATCAGCAGCATCATCCTCATTATCTTCGTCACCAGCATCGCCATCACCACCATCACTATCGATCCCAATCCCAACCTCATCAAAGTCAGCATCAAAAGTATCAACACCAGCATCACCAGCGTAATCATCAATATCCTCATCATCGCCATCACCATTATCATCAGCATCGACCCCAACCTCATCGACACCACGATCAACAGCATCTTCATCAGCACCATTAGCATCACCTTCATCATGATCACCCCATCATCGTTTTCAGCATCGGCAGCAGCAGCACCACCATCTTCATCCCCATCCTCATCCGCATCCTCATCACCATCACCATCCTCATCCTCATCACCATCCGCATCCTCATCCTCGTCATCATCTTCATCATCGCCAGTATCATCATCAGCATCATCACCATCATCATCATCAGCATCATCAGCAGCATCACCGCCACCATCATCACCAGCCGCATAAGCGCCATCAGCATCATCATCACCATCACCCTCACCATCATCATCATCATTCTCAGCACCACCGTCCTCACTACCACCTTCATCAGCAGCATCAGTATCATAATCATCAGCAGCAGCATCATCATCAGCACCATCTTCATCATAATCACCATGTTCATCACCCCAGAATCGGGCTTACCCGCACCTCTTCATGTCTTCGGCGCGGTCGTTCCTCCTCCTCCTCCTCCTCCTCCTCCTCCCCCTCCTCCTCCTCTTCCCTCGCCCCTCCTCATTTCGTCCTTCCGTGCCATTCCATCCTTCCTGCCTTCTTTATCCCTTCCTCCTCTTCCTCCTCTTCTCCCTCGTCATCTTCCTCCTCCTCCTCCTCATCTTATTCCTCCCCCCCATCATCCTCCGCCCTCCCCCCCCCTCCCCGCCCTCCTCCTCGCTCCTCCTGCCATTCTCAATGCCCCCCCCTGCGCCCCGCCTTCCCCCTGCGCCCTTTCCTTGCACTGCTGTCATTGCTTATAAGAGCGAGCCAGGTCTCGTGGAATGGACCCCAAACAGTGGTATATAGCGGGCCCACGATGGACCCCACCGGGCCCGCAATGGGCTCACAATGGGCACCAATGCGTTGGGCCCATATTTGAACGCCCAGTGGGCCCACGATGGGCCTCAGACAATGGATAATAATATTATGAGTGGCGCACGTGCATGTGTGAACTGCCATTGCACAATGGAATTGGTCAATGCGCGCGAGCGCGTGCGAGCGCGCGGTTCGCGCGGTATTTCTTGCTCGAATGATTGCGCTAGCCGTTGTAGTTGTACCGCCCCGGTCTTTGTCGCGACGTCACGTGAGCCCCCATGTCCGCCCCCGCCCCCGCCCCAACTCGCCCCCCAATTCCAGACGTCGGCCCGACCCATCCCGGGCTTGAGCTCAAGAAGTACGCGGTCGCTGCGGGCGCGAAGAAGAGCTTCGCACTGCGCAGCTACCGCGACCTCGCCCGCGGACCCTGGCCGCAGCAAGGGGGGCGGGCCCAGCGCCTCCCTTGCAGCGGGCAGAGCAGCCTCGCGGAGAAGCTGTGCGTCGCACTGACGCACCTCTGCAGGCTGCGCGACTCGGGCATCAAGTTGCGTCGGGCCGCGCCGCGGGGGGGGGGGGGTCGGCGACGGTCGGGCGGGCGTCGGGGATGACATGGCTTGTGGACAGAGGTGTTCGGGCGAAGAGGTATGGCGATGATTTGGACACGCGATCGCGCAAACGCATCGACGAGGGGGGG
>CAUYUJ010014183.1:147500-325450 GCA_963575745.1 Prorocentrum cordatum | reverse complement strand
AGTAGTAGTAGTAGTAGTAGTAGTAGTAGTAGTAGTAGTAGTAGTAGTAGTAGTAGTAGGTGAGCAGCATCAGTAGAAGCAGCAGTAGCATCAGTCGCAACAGTAGCAGCAGCAGCACCAGCAGCAGTCGTAGCAACGGCAGCAGCAGCATCAGCAAAACCAGTAGCAGCGACGGCGGCGTCAAGAGCACGGCGGCAGTCGCAGCAGCAGCGGTAGGGGCAGCATCAGCAGCATCAGCAGCAGTCGCAGCAGCGGCAGCGGTAGCAGCTGCAGCAGCATCGGTCGCATCATCAGCCGCAGCGGCGGCTGACAGCTCACGCTGCGAGAACGCCCTGGTCGAGGCGGGCGGCGACGACACCGACGGCGAGGGCGGCGACGACGCCGCCGTCGAAGAGGGCGGCGACGACGCCTTCATCGAGGGGGGCGGCGACGCCATCGACGAGGGGGGATCGGATTTACATGGTGCATGGGGGGGGAAGTGTGATGAAGCATGGCCGAGGTAGCATAAGGGGGGGAGTAGCAGACTGGAGGGGACCTAACGCAAGAGACGCAGTCCGTGCATGGCATGGCCTGTATCTCGTGCGTAGGCGGCGTCGGCTAGGGGCGGCGCCGTGCCGCGCTGTGCCGCCACCAGATCCCCGTTGATCGCATTGGGGCGACGCTGACAATGGTTCCAGCGCTCGGGTGCTCAGTCTGCAGCTGAATTGTCTGGGCTAGGCATCGACTATTGCGCGTTCGTCCTCTGGCTGCAAGGTCTGAGACCATCAGAACACGTGTGCTCTGTGGCCGCGCGATGCGGCGATCCCTCGGCGCCCCGCTCTGGACGTCTTGGAAGATGATCCCTCCGTGCCCCGCTCTGTTCCGTGACGCGGCGAACGACGCGGCGATCCTTCCGCGCTCCGTGATGAGATGACCCATCAGCGCCCCATCTGGGTTACGAAAGTGCTAGCTATGCTTGACCATGTGTTTGCTGAGAGCTAATGTGCAAGTTCTGCTTGGCAGCGCGCAGTGCGCATACGTGCGCTCACAGGCCATGCGTAAGAACTGCTCGGGGATATGATGGCTTGCGCGCAAGGTGCGGTGCAGGATTTGCCCGGGGAAACATGCGCCATAATTGTTTGGGGAATTGTGTGCAAGAGCTGCTTGAGGACTCATGTGCAAGTACGTTCGATCATGCGACGTGTGCAAAAACTGCATGGGGGCCCACTTAGACGCGTGCAAGTTGCACGCGTAATACTCGAACCAGTTGCACGCGTAACACTCGAAGCCGGTCGAGAACGCTCGGTGTTGTTGCACGCGTAACACTCGAAGCAGTTGCACGCGCAACACTCGAAGCCGGTCGAGCACGCTCGGTGTTGAATTCGTTTATGTATATATATTTGTGTATATGTATATGTATATGTACAGCGCGTGCAGATTGCATCACAACCAAATATTCATGGCGTGGTCTAATACCACAGCACGGCGTGTCATAATGTGTACTATGTTGGCCAAAATACGCGATCGACGAATATGTTATTATTTGGTTATGATTCATAAATGTGCGAACGTGCAACTATATAAATACACATTGTGTGCTTACTATTGTCATAATCACATTATAATCAACCGTGTTAACTATTTCACGCGTTTCCAAAGCATTTGCGATATGACAATTATTTGACGTTTGCCTGACGTCTGGTATCGTATCTGACGTTTGCCTGGCGTTTGCGTGACTTTTCGTACAAGATCCGACGCTTGTCTGGCGTATGATGCTTTCCCAGACGCCAGACAAACGTCAGATAAACGCCAGATGCCACGTCAGACGCCAGATAAACGTTTGGGAAACGTCAGATACTTAGGTTTAGTAATGTGTAAGCTATATTCTATTTCGCAGATTTTTACACAGTTAAGCTATATCTATATATAAGTGCTACACAACTCATTATAGTACTGCGATAGAAACACCATATACCGAATTTAGAAATGCGCACGCTGCACCACCAACAATGGACATTGCATAACCAAAAATGAATATTGCACCACCCTACGCACCACCAAAAATTACTATTGCACCGCCATCACATGCGCGCGCGTGCGTGAGCATGTTGCTCAAGCCGTCAGGCTCGGCCAGGCTCGCGCGGAGGCGTCGTGCGCGGGCGCCGCGTTGGCCACGGCGGCGACGTGGTCATCGGCGTGGCCCGCGTGTATTCCATCGAGGTCATGGCGAAGTCCAAGGCCAAGGTGAAGGGCATGGCGAAGCGGGGGGGGGGGGGGGGCATCAATCCGAAGGCGAAGGGCTCGGCCAAGGGCGCGGCCAAGCGCAAGTCGAACAGGGCGGCGGCCATCGTGCCGCGCGGCAGGTCGGGGGCCGCGCGTTGATTTCTTTAGCAGCTGCAATGTTAAGGGATTTGGGCGTTGAGTTGGACGATGATGATGTATTGTGAATGTCGGATGATGGATGGTTAATGCGCGGTGGATCGTAGATGATGAGCGACACCTGAACGACAGTGTGTCACTCCGTTTGTATATGTTTGAGATTACGGTCGCACAACATAGCGCGGCAATTGTTATCTGATGTTCTGGATCGCGTGCACCCCACACGCGTCGCGCTGCGTTCGGCATTCCCCCCCTCGATCCGCCCATAGCGCCGCCCCCAGGGGCGCGCTGGCGCAGTTGCTAAGGAAGGCGTGGGGCAAGTCGTTCGACGAGCGCTGGGGCCTCCTCTGGACCGCGCTTCTTCCTTGGCCCCGGCCTCCCAGGCCAGATCGCCCGACCATCGCCCCCCCGCCCCCCCCCCCCCCCCCCGACCCTGACGCCCGCAACAATTATCGCGTCGTTTGGCGTTTCGCCGATTCTTGCTTGCGAAACGTTTCTCCAGCGCGCGTCCGCCCCCAACCCGCCACCCCTCAACGAACAGTGATGATGCGAGTTATGATGGCGTCATATGCCGCAGGCGCGTGGATGCACGCAGCACGCGCGCGAGCAGATGTCGAACATGGCGCGCGCGCGCGGCGGCAGCACAATGCGAATTAGAAGGGGGGGGGGGGGGGGGGGGATCCCGATCCTTCCCCCCCCCCACCCTGATTCAGTTCTTTTCCGCAACCCTTCCCGCGCCCCTCCCCCGCGCCATTCCCCGCCCCCCGCCCCTCCCGCCCCGTTCGATTAGCGCGATACTGACCCGCCGCTATGCCCCCAGGCACGGAGTGGGCGCATCCTAAGGTCATGTGTCTCACCCCATTGGGCTTGATTCTTCAGTCCTGGGGATTAGTTATGATGGTCATGGCTCTCGTGCTGAAGTATGTTGGGCGTTGGGCTTCCCGCGCGGCCCCCGCGTCCTCCCGCGTGATTATGGGGGTGGCATTGTCTGGCGCCCCTCACGAGGATCGCGGCCTCCCAAGGGGCGCCAACTCGAGCGCCCCCTCCCCCCCGCCCCCCCCCCCCCCCCCACCCCCCCCCCCCCCCCCCCCCCCCCCGCACGCACACACACACACACCCACACACACACACATACCCACGCGCACGCACGCACGCACGCACACACGCACGCCACCAACACACACACACACACACACACACACACACACACACACACACACACACACACACACACACACACACACACACACACACACACACACACACACACACACACACACACACACACACACACACACACACACACACACACACGACACACTCACACACACGCACACACACACCACACGCACACGCACACGCACACGCACACGCACACGCACACGCACGCACGGCACGCTACGCCAACCAACACACCACACACACACACACCACACACACACACACACACACACACGCACACGCACGCACGCACGCACGCCACGCACACACACACACGCACGCACGCGCGCGCGCACGCGCACGCGCGCGCGCGCCCTTCCCCCCAACGGGCCCCCAAGAGGCCCCCATGAGGCTTCAATAGCCCCCCAGTAGGCCCCGAAATAAGCCCCAAATACGCACCAAGAGGCACCCTATAGGCCACCAGGGCGCCCAAACAGGCCAACAACGCGACCCCGATCAACATCCATTGGGCTTCTGGCCCACTACCCAGGCACGGCGGCGGGATCGGCTACAAGAAGGTATAAACTTTGTTGTTTACATTGCCTGTGTTCGTTTGCGACGTTGTGTGTCACGTTGTGAAGTCGTGCGATGTGATGCTGACGCGGCAGATTAAGTCGGCGTGCTAACATGTGTAAGTGCAATGATAGTGCGTTGCTTGTTCAGAAATGGGGCCCATGTCAATGAACGCCGCGCGCCCCTCCAGGGCTCGTTGGGTTCTGCGGTTTAGAACGGTTCACGCGGGGGCAGCTATGGTTCCCACGTGCATGAAGAAATGCGTTCATGCCAGAGCTGGTTTCTCGTGGAAGGTTCCGTGGAAACGACCCGCCCCGTTGAAGCGTCGGCGCTTGCGCGGCGCCCCCCCCCCCCCCCCCGCGCGCACACGCGCGCGCGCGCGCGCGCGCACACCACCGCGCAATGATGCAACGGGGCTCTGTAGGCGGAGGCGGCGACGGCCGGCAAAAAGAACGACAGCAAGTTCCGACTGCTCGGCGGCTGGACGAAGGACCCAGACTCGCATTTTTTCTGCTGCGACGGCGGCGGCGCTCGTCGATTTAGATAGGTGGAGTCGAGAAGGGAGGCGGTGCATCGACCATGGGCGAGACGATCCGATCACTCGGTGTACCTCGCTCTTGTCTCACCCCCATCAACGATCACGATGGCGATCGTCGTTCGGCATTGCCCCCCCCCACCCACCCCCGCGCCACCGCCGCCCACCCACCCCCCGCCCGCCCAGTTGCGCCGCCGTGCTCGCGCCGCGCAAAAGAACAGTTAACCAGGACCCGCAGTTCAAGGACGCGCACTGGTCGGCGGCGACGGGCATCGGTGTCCCCGAGGACATCAGCTCCAAGAAGGAGTGGGTCAGCGAGCACCAGCTGGTCACGAAGCACGGGCCCGGGGAAGCGGGGGAGCTCAAGACGATCTTGAAGTGCCGCACCTTGCATTGTTGTTGTCGAATCGTCACGGCGCGCCGCCGATTCGTCAGATCAGGGATCCTCGGCCACGTTTGGTCACCGTGGGTTTTGCCTCCTGAGCCCGTTTCGGTCAGTTTTTCGCGGTTCCCCAGGAGCGCCAGGTCCTCGGGGCGGGACCGATTGGCCCCGCCCAACGTCGCGAAGATGAGCCCGCAGGGGCCAGCGGCGCCGCGAATTGCTAAAGTTTGGGCAAGCCGATGAGCCCGCGTCTAAACCCGTTTTGTACCTCCGACACTTCTTGCCCCGATGGGCCCGAGGCCATGTCTGAATCTCAGCGGCGCGCGGCCAGTGCGCCAACGGGGCCAGCCTTAAACTTATCTTGTGAAACCATGAAGTCTTGGCAGGCGCGGCCCTGCATGGCGCCCGCCATGGCGCCGGGGCACTTCCTGGCCGCGCTGGGGGCCGCGAGGATCAAGACCTATACCTCGTAACAGGCGGCTGCCAGAGGCGCCGCTGGCAAGGTTCGCTCACGAGTGGGGAAAGGCGTTCGTGAACGCGCCAGCCAGCCTCGCAGGTGCGCCAAAACCACAGCGCGCGCCCTGCGCGAAATGGCAGCCCCTCACTGTCACGAGTCTGCAGAGGTGGCGCTGGCCCCAGAGATGGGCCGCCCCTGGCCCCCGGTGCGCACGGGCAGTCAACGGGGCCATCAATCGCGCCTGGCGGCTGGACCAGGACCAACTGTCTCTCCTTCCTCGCGGACAGCCCCCGCTCTCGCCATTCCCAGGCGCCCCAATGATTGGGCGACTGATGCACGGCCCCGTGGCGTCGGGGGCATCGAGCCCGACGGGACAGGTGGACTTCTCTACCGGTCATGGGGGGGGCCGCGCCTGGCCCCCGCAGATCCCGCCAGCCTCCGCGGGCCTGATCCCCGAGGGCTCACCCGCACCTGGAGTTTGCTTGCTACGATTTGCCAGCTGGCTCTCACCTACATCGGACCCCGTCTGCTCAGGGGCCGTAGCTCAGCGAGTTTGCCGAGTCGAGCATCGCCGCAGGCTCCAGCGGAGCAGAAATGCGCTGCAGCCGCTTTGTCGCGCCCCACCTGGGAGCGGATCCGCCCCAGTTTCTCCCCGAGGGGGATAGTGGCCGAGTCCTGGGCCGATGCTGTAAATTTTCGCGCGTGTGGGAGGGGGGGGGGCGTCGGGCGATTCTGCTTATTATGACCGACGCCGCCGCGCAGTTTCCCGTTGACCCGGCGGCCGACGGGTGAAAGATCCCTCCGGCGTCGGCCGCAATGGCCCGCGATCGGAGTCTCGCCTTGGACCTGGCCGCGGCTCTGCGCCATCGAAACACGCGGGTCTGCCGCAGATCTAGGCGTCGCGCGGGGCGACCTTATCGTCGCGGGATCAAATGGAGAGGGCCCCACTAAAACGCCCAGTTCGCCTTCCATTGAATTTAGTATCAATCGGAAAGGGCGCGACAGAAACTGCGCCGAGGGGCCGGGCGGTTTGCGCCCAGGTAGCTGGATTTTCCGCGTTTTTGTTCCCCGCGGCCCCCAGATGTCCATCAGGCCGCTTCGCGGGGCGCCGCGGCGCATCGGAGCGCCATCGTCCACGTTGGGGGCCCTTCCCCCTCGACGCATCATGCATCGCCCCGCCAGTTCTCCCTCGCCCCTCCTGCTCGTCTACGCCCCCCGCTGGCAACTTCCCCCCCTCCCCCCCCTCCTCCTCCTCCTCCGCCTCCGCCCCTCCTCCTCCTCCTCCTCCTCCTCCTCCTCCTCCTCCTCCTCCTCCCCTTCCTCCTCCTCCTCCTCCTCCTCCTCCTCCTCCTCCTCCTCCTCCTCGGCACAACCTGGGGGCAGCAGAGTCTGTCCACCACCAGCAGTGAAAGCAGGGCCGAAGGCGCACCTTGCAACCGCCTTCGGCCCCACTGGCGGACACGGCTCCCTCGACCAGGCGAAGGCCCACGGGTGTAGAAAACCTAGACACCCGCCGTGGTCGCCAGGACAGGGAGCCTGATCAAGGCAAGAACCCGATAGACTTTGCCACTGAGTCTGAATTCGCCATTCGCAAGCCTCTTCAACGTCTTGCGAGCGTGATCTGTGACCACGGGTGGGCACGGGCTCGCTAAACCAGAAAGCCTCGTGACCGCAAAGCAAGCACAACGCGTACAGCCGACCACTAGTGGCCCACCTGAAAGCTGGAACTTGGCCAGGGCGCGCACCTTACCCGAGCAGCTCGCCTGCGCGGCAAGGGCACGACTGACCAGATCGGTGGCCGCGGGATCTTTGACGAGAACCAAGCGGGGCACAGGGGGCATGCCACGAGCATGCTTCTTGGGGTGCCCACAGTCCTCGAGCCCCTCTGAAAGAAGCGCAATCCAGGAGCCCCAGGCGTGCAAGACTTTACTGCGGGCCTGAAGCTGTGCGACGGCCGCCTCTGGGACCCTGGCAAAGGAAGCTGCGCTCTTGGCAGCCTCGTCTGCCGTGGCACTGCCATAGCGATGACGTGCAGAGGCGCCACGCCCTATCTGCACGTCGACCAGGGTCGCATGACCCTTTATCTTGCTTATCTCAATCCCCCCGCCCCAGTCATCCACCAGCCTCCAGAACTCCTTCCAGAGATGAGCATGCGCTGAAACACAGGCACGGGTAGCCTCTGGGCCACGCTCAAGAAAACCGTCAGCCACAAAGGCAGAATCCGTGAAAATACGCACGGGAGGAATTGCGAAGCGCAGGACATTGATGACAGCAACAAGTTCGGCAGCATTGATGCACTGCAGAGGGTCCAAGAGCGGTCCTGAACAAAACGAGACAATTTCCTGACGGTCCTGATGCAAAGCAACGCACTCCCAGCCCGCACTGGCCAGACTGGGATACTGAGCCTCGAACACAGAACCATCAGTGTAAATATCTCCCGTGAACTCCGAGGGCCCTCCAAGCCCCCAACAAATCGGAGACCCAGGAGGACGGCGACTCAGAGACGGAAATGGCACAAGACAACGCTCAGCGAAGAGCGACGCCAGCACTGAAGTAGCGGCAGCAGCCTCTGCTGCAGCTAAAAAGCTGGGCTTGCCCTCGAGACTGCCTAAACGCGAGCAAGAACAGTGCCTATGCAGCAGAGTCCCCTCCTGCAAAGGACTGAGCAAACATGAGGGAGTCGTGCCATAGCCCGCTGCCCACTGCCTCTTCTGTGGCCACTGTCCACCGATGATCGTGCTGCGCAGGTGGCCCTGCTGCTGGGCCGACAACTTGCTCTTGCTGCCAAGGAGGGCTTTCAGGGGTCCCAAGATCAGCCCATTGGCAAAGTCCTCAACCTCGAGATGCTCCGCGACCTTACCATGCTGCCAGGCCTCCACAGCACGAAACACGAGCTCCTGAACAGTGACGGGGCAGTAGGTCGTCGGGTCGACGTCGGCCCCATCAGGCCAGATCCAGGAAGTGGACGAAGTAGCAACGATACCCACACGCCTGAGCGAGGCCCACAGGGCGCAAAAGGGGTCCCTAATGGAAGACCACGGGTGCTCCAACCTAGAAAGATGCCTGTGGGCTTCACGGAGCCCGAAATCCAGAGCCTCATGGGGCAACCAACGATGCCAGAGGGCATGGAGATAAAACTTAACGGGCAACCAAGTGGCTCTAAAGATGGGGTCCAATCGGGGAACAGGGGAGAGGAGAAGGCTCAAGGTCCGAGACTTGCCATCCTGACGGTGGTCCTGCAACTTGCCAGCTGCACCTCGAAGAACCTCCAACTCCTGCCCATTAGTCCCCATAACGGTCGCACCGAAAAGGACCGAAGACTCAAGAGCAGCTCGAGCCATGCGCCCGAGCACGCGGCGACGAGGCCTGGTGCCCTTGAGGAAACCCATTCGGACCAACCTAGGCCGCATGCGAGTGACACGCTCACGAACCGTGCCGCGACTAGCAACCTTGCCAGAGCCGTAGTCCACGCCGGGATTACGCTCAGACCTGACAGGCAGGGGTTGAAGGCTCTTCAACTTGGCTGCAATGGAAGCGCGAACCTTAGGGAAATTGCTCAGAACGCGAGACTTGTCGAGAGCAAACTTTAAGCCGACCTGGCGCAGCTGCTGCAACAGGTGCTGGCCTGCGGCGGCGATGTCACCGACAGCGCGGGACTCGGTGCCCCAGCGCATGAGGCCAAAATCGTCTACGTTGACGGACAGCTGCGCAGCAGGGCAGGCGGCCTGCACTGCGTCCAAAGGGCCTAAAAGAATCAACTGCAGCATACAAGTGGCAAAAGTACATCCTGGCACAATCGTTTGCTCAACACAAAGCAGGGACCCAACCGCACCCCCAACGTCGAGAATGCGCGGGGCGCGGTAGATTTGGACCAAGAGATACAATTGCCACAAGGGAAAGCTAGTGGCCACCGCAGCGGCCAACAAGTGGTGATGCTGAACCAACTCAAACGCCTTCTTTAAATCAAGTAAAAGAGTGGCACACGCACGATCCTTGTAGGTGGAGTGCTCCGACCAGGCCGCCTGGATCCAAACGCACTTTTCAGAAGCCTTACCATGGGTGCTCCAAAAGAAAGCCCTGAAGTTAGAGGCCTGCCAATTCCTGATGAGAGGACGTCTCAGGCGACATTGGACCCTGGCCAACGCATGCAAGAGCCCCAAAGGTCGAACACCACCCGTCCTCTTGAGAATAAACACGATGCGATTCCACATACAGGGCCACTCTCGCTTATGCTCGATGTGGTGCACAACATCACACAGAGCCTCGAGAGCAGCAGGCGGCAACGGCAGAAGAGAGCGGGGGGAGATCTGATCAAACCCCGTGCCCGTCGAAGGCGTGAAAGATTTGAGAGCTCGCGCGAGCTCGGCCACAGTGGGCCGCGGAGGGGGCTCCCCGAGCTCAGGCCAATTGAGGGGCTGGTGCTCAACTCCGACTTGCCACCAACGCTTCCACTCTTCTTCGAGAGCATCGATCGACTCGAGCGACGTGCAGGGTCGAAGGGTGCCGTGACAGAGCGAGGCAGGCTGAAAGGGAATGGGCAGGGCCGAAAACTTGTACAACGCGGACATGCCCCCAGACGAATGCTTGTCAACCCAATTCCCCCATTCACGTTCCTTGGCCTGAGCGCAGGCCTGCTGGAGCCTCGTCGCCTCGCGGCTCGCAAAGTCGGCGAGGCACCGCGCCGACTCAATCGGGAGGAATAAAACCTGCCTCAGCGTCGCCGTCCAAGCAGCGATCTCGGCCGTCTCTGGTAGACGGTGAAAGCGAGAAAGTCGCCCAGCAGCCGCGACGAGCTGCGACCTTCGGGCGCCAGTAGGCGACCTACTGAGATCAGCCAGGACATTCTGAACCTTGCGCCACCAACAGGCGAGAGGGGATAACTTGGGAAACCTGGGAGGGTTGGGGGCGGACGGAGTCTTCCACTTAACCTGGAGCGGCCTGTCCCTCCCAACATACTCGTCGCACTGGTCCCCAGAAATCTGAAACAAATACAACCGCTGACCTTCAGCAGCCCTAAGAAACGCGTCCCACTTATCCTGGATCGGGCGGTCGGGGCCCGAACAGAGCTCCCCGACGTGGTCCCAGGGGTCAACCTCAGGAGGGGGCCCAGGACACCCGATGGGCAACTCAGTGGGGAACCTCTTAGGGATCTGCACGAAGCGAACGCTACACAGGGGCTCGACAGACGGCAAGACGAGCCTAACAGGAAGGTGGGGAGAGATGGGAACGTTCTGAACAACTTCGGCCCTGGCCTGACCTGCAATCTGGCGCGACACTACGAAGTAGTCGATGCAGCGCATGGCGGGCCTGCACGTGCCCTCGGTGGGCGCAACGATGACAGCGTCGAGGGCGTCCACCCAAGACGTCTTGACCAGATCACGAGGAGTGCAATTCCAGTCACCACCGATAATGAAGGGCATGCCTGCCGCCTTGAGCCGAGCCCCCACTCGCGACAGGATCGCCCAGTGCTGCTCATCCATGCCCACGGAGTGCACCAAGTACAGATTGACAATGAGGAAGCCGCCACGCAACATACCACCCACATGTAACGCCGCTGCACGAGCGGCCACAATCTGACTGTCGAAACTCTCAAGCGGCGCAATCCCGACACGAGCAACTGTAGCCGTAACCAGCCCACCAGACGGATTGCCAGCTGTGGGAAGCGCCGCCGTAGCTGAAGCCGACCACCCTGCAGCACGCATCTTGGACTCAAGCGCCTGAGAGGCAGCGGGCAGCATGCGGGACTCCTGCAGCAAAAGAACGTCACTGTCGATGGACTCCGACAGGTAGGCGCCCAGGCCGACTTGCCCACCAACGTTGGCGGTGATGATCGACCAAATTTTCTGCACCTTCCTGCTAAACAGAAGGCCGATCGGCCGCAGCGGCAGGGGTACAGATCGGGTCGTCGAAAGCGAAAGGAGTGCACTTAAACTTCTTCTGCGCAGCATCATTGAGCCCGCCGACGATGTTATCACACTGCTTGCGAGACAAGCCCTTGGACTGCAAGAACTTGCCCCATCCTTCATCGGTGGTGAGACGCTGCAAAAAGGACGAAAAGTGAGCTGAGGCATGCTGGCTGCCAGCAGCTCCTTGCGCCGAGTCGCTTTTACCCCCGCCCCCCGTCGCCGCCCCCCCTCCAGACGGCACAAGGGTGGCAGGCACCGCGCCTGGCGCGAAGGGCGAACCTGCTGCACCGAGCGCGTCTCCTCCAAAGACGGCTGCGGCGGCGGCAGCAGCGTCGATGGCCTGCGGCTCAGACACGGGCACATCGCGCATGCCGTCATCACTGTCACTGTCGGCCTTCTCACTGCCATCTCCCGCAGGGCGCAGCATGCCATCACGAGTGGCAAGAAGAGAACGAAGCGAGCATGCAAGCTTCTTGTCCATGGCCTCAAGCTGCAGCAACAAAGCGAACGCAGGATCGTCGGGCTGAACTTCTGCACGATCACCACCAGGAGGCCTAACCCGCACAGGACCACTGCTGGCAGCAGCCCAGGCGGCAGTGGCCTTGGCTGCACATGCGAGCTCATGCGCCTGGACATGCTCGGACTTGGCCTCGAGCGCCACGAGCTCAACAAACTTCTCCTGCACATGGCTCTCGAGCTTGTCAACCTTCTGCTGCACTTGCAACGCCTCCCGCTTGGCCTCATCATAAGCCATCTGGGCGTGCTTGGCGACCGCCTTGGGGTCCCCAGCCGCCAAGGCCCGCTGAGCCGATACCCTGGCCCTCTGCGAAGGGCCGAGGAGCGACTTGGAGGTCTCGAAGTCCGCGTCGGACATCTTGACGAACACGGTAAGCTGAGAGGAGTCGAGCTGCGGAATCTTGGGCTTGACATCCTTCTGCCGCGGAGGCCCATGCGCCCAGTCCCCTTGCGGAGGCGGGGCTGGGCGAGTGGCAGGCACAGGAGGACGCTCAGCACCACGAATGTAACAAAACTTCTTGAAAGCGAAGTTGTTCTTGAAACCGCACTTCTTCTTGGGGCAACACCAGACATCACCGCCGCCGCGACTGGCCCCTCCCATGAAAGCTTGAACCTGCAAAAATGCTCCAACAGGAGCTCACAAAAGAGGAAGCCTGCACAAGGCAGCGCGAGTGGACGGTGGGGGCCGCAAATCCCCCTCGCCAGGGAGGTCAAGTCCTGAGCCAGAGAAACTCTACGGACTTGAGCCAAAATGGCTACGGATCCTCCTCCTCCTCCTCCTCCTCCTCCTCCTCCTCCTCCACCTCCTCTTCCTACCCTTTGTCTTCCTTCTCCCGTGGGCGGCTCTCCGCGCGGGGCTGGCTGATCCGGTTGGTCCAACGGTCCGCGCGGTCTTTCCAGCCCCGCTGGTTTCGGCCCGCTTTGAGCGGGTGGGATGGCTGAGGTTCGTCTGGATGGCCAGGTAACGTCTGTCCCCGCTGGTCGGGCTGGCGCGACGGGCCCCGGCCGCGCCCCCTGGCCCGGTTGCGCGGGCGTTCTTTCACCGCCAGCGCGGTCGCTCTGCCTGGCCGCCGACGAGAAAAGTTTGAGTGCTCTTGGCCTGGGCGGTCAGGCTGCGACGGCTCGCCCTGCCCGCGAGGGTGGCCGGGCGGGCTCGCCTGGCCCGCCCTCTCGAGGTGATTGGGCCCGCCGTGGTCGCATGGGTCGTTTCAATGCGCGCCCAGGCAGCGACGCTCAAATTTGAAATTTCGGCGCCCCGGGACTGGCGCTCCAGCCCGAGAAAGGGGCATTTTCAATTAAAAAAGGGAAAATTTCAAGTCGCCCAAACCGCCTCTATTCAGACAAGACAGAATTGTCCCTGGCGGCCCCTTTCCGCGGGGGCTATACGAGGGCAGCGGGCTTCAGATCCCCGCGCGACCACCGACGCGTGCGCCAGCGGCAGCGCCGGCGCTAGCACTGACAGCAGCGCTGACGGCTGTGCCGACGGCGGCGCCGACGCTTGCGCCGACGGCAGCGCCGACGGCATCGCCGACGGCTGCGCCGATGCCAGCGCTGACGGCAGCACCGACACGAGCGCCGACGGCAGCGCCGCTACTGGCACCGACGGCAGCGCCGACGCTAGCACCCGACGGCAGCGCCAACGGCGGCGCCGACGGCAGCGCCGACGCCCGCACCGACGCCAGCACCGACGGCAGCGCCGACGGCAGGGCTGACGCTAGCACCAACGGCCGCGCCGACGGCAGCATCGACGGCAGCGCCGACGTCAGCATCGCCGGCAGTGCCGATACGAGCGCCAGCACTGACCCGAGCGCCGACGCCAGCGCCAACGCGAGCACCGACGGCAGCGCCGACGGCAGCGTTGACGGCAGCGCCGATGGCTGCGCCGACGCCAGCGCCGACGGCAGCGCCGACGCCAGCGCCGACTGCAACGCCGACGGCAGCGCCGACGCCAGCACCGACACGAGCGCCGACGGCAGCACCAACGCCAGTACCGACACGTGCGCCGACGACA
Source organism: Prorocentrum cordatum (assembly GCA_963575745.1). NCBI lineage: Eukaryota > Dinophyceae > Prorocentrales > Prorocentraceae > Prorocentrum > Prorocentrum cordatum. Next base: position 311,551 of record CAUYUJ010014183.1, on the reverse strand, counting down.
GCATCGACGCCAGCGCTGACGGCAACACCGACGGCAGCGTCGGCGGCAGCGCCGACGCCAGCACCGACGCCAGCGCCGACGGCAGCGCCGACGGCTGCGCCGATGGCTGTACCGACGCCAGCACCGTCGCCAGCGCCGACGCCAGCGCCGACGGTAAGGCCGACGCCAGCACCGACACGAGCGCCGACGGCAGCGTCGACGCCAGCGCCGACGCAGGCACCGACACGAGCGCCGACGACAGCATCGACGCCAGCTCCGACGGCAGCCCCGACAGCAGCGCTGGCGGCAGCGCCGACGCCCGCACCGACATGAGCGCCGACGGCAGCGCCGCTATTGGCACCGACACTAGCACCGACGGCAGCGCCAACGGCGGCGGCACCGACGGCAGCGCCGACGCCCGCGCCAATGCCGGCACCGACGCCAGCGCCGACGGCAGCCCCGACAGCAGCGCCGGCGGCAGCGCCGACGGCAGCATTGACGGCAGCGCCGACGGCTGTGCCGACGACAGCACCGACGGCAGCACCGACGGCCTCGCCGACGCTAGCACGGTCGCCAGCGCCGACGGCCGCACCGACCGCAATTCCAACGCTAGCACCGGCGCCACCGCCGACGGCAGCACCGACGGCAGCGCCGACGGCAGCACCGACGGCAGCGCCGACACGGGCGCCGACGGCAGCGCCGGCGCTTGCACCAACGGCAGCGTTGACGGCAGTGCTGGCGGCAGCGCCGACGCTTGCGCCGACGGCAGCGCCGACGGCATCACCGACGGCTGCGCTGGTGCTAGTGCTGACGCCCGCACCGACACGAGCGCCGACGGCAGCTCCGCTACTGGCACCGACGCTAGCACCGACGGCAGCGCCAACGGCGGCACCGACGGCAGCGCCGACGCCCGCGCCAATGCCGGCACCGACGCCAGCGCCGACGGCAGCCCCGACAGCAGCGCCGGCGGCAGCGCCGACGGCAGCATTGACGGCAGCGCCGACGGCTGTGCCGACGACAGCACCGACGGCCTCGCCGACGGTAACACGGTCGCCAGCGCCGACGGCCGCACCGACCGCAATTCCAACGCTAGCACCGGCGCCACCGCCGACGGCAGCATCGACGGCAGCGCCGACGGCAGCACCGACGGCAGCGCCGACACGGGCGCCGACGGCAGCGCCGGCGCTTGCACCGACGGCAGCGTTGACGGCAGTGCTGGCGGCAGCGCCGACGCTTGCGCCGACGCTTGCGCCGACGGCAGCGCCGACGGCATCACCGACGGCTGCGCCGGTGCTAGTGCTGACGCCCGCACCGACACGAGCGCCGACGGCAGCGCCGCCACTGGCACCGACGCCAGCGCCGACGGCAGCGCCAACGGCGGCACCGACGGCAGCGCCGACGCCCGCGCCGATGCCAGCACCGACGGCAGCGCCGACGGCAGGGCTGACGCTAGCGCCAACGGCAGCGCCGACGGTAGCATCGACGGCAGCGCCGACGTCAGCATCGACGGCAGTGCCGACACGAGCGCCGACGCCAGCGCTGCTGGCAGCACCGACGGCAGCACCGACGACAGCGTTGACGGCATCGCCGGCGCCAGCGCCGACGCCAGCACCCACCCGTGTACCGACGGCTGCGCCGTCACCAGTACCGACGGCAGCGCCGACGCCAGCACCGACGCGAGCGCCGACGCCAGCGCCGACGACAGCATCGACGCCAGCGCCGACGGCAGCACCGACGGCAGCACCGACTGCAGCGCCGACGGCAGCACCGACGCCAGCGCCGACGGCAGTGCCGACACGAGCGCCAGCACTGACCCGAGCGCCGACGCCAGCGCCAACGCGAGCACCGACGCCGGCGCCGACGGCAGCTCCAACGGCAGCGCCGACGGCTACGCCGACGCCAGCACCGACGACAGCGCCGACGCCAGCGCCGACCGCAGCGCCGGCGGCAGCGCCGACGCCCGCACCGACGCGAGCGCCGACGGCTGCGCCGACGCCAGCACCAACGCCAGCGCCGACACGTGCGCCGACGCCAGCGCCGACGACAGCTTCGGCGGCAGCGCCGACGCCAGCGCCGACGCCAGCGCCGACGCCAGCGCCGACGCGGGCGCCGACGGCAGCGCCGACACGGGCGCCGACGCCAGCGCCGATGCCAGCGCCGACGGTAAGGCCGACGGCAGCGCCAACGCCAGCGCCGACGGCGTGGCCGACGCCAGCGCCGACCTTGAGGCCGACGCCAGCGCCGACGCCAGCACCGACACGAGCGCCGACGGCTGCGCCGACGCCAGCACCGACGCGGGCACCGACACGAGCGCCGACGCCAGCGCCGACAGCAGCATCGACGCCAGCGCCGACGGCGGCCGCGACGGCAGCGCCGGCGGCAGCGCCGACGCCCGCACCTCGTTGCATGCCTCGCTTGGCCTGTCACCTGGCCCGTGCTTCGTCTTGCGGCCCAGGGGTCCCCCGTCTCGCCCCCCTGAGACGGCGGCGTGGTGCCGCGGGCCTGCCGGGCAATCGCGTCCAGCCACGCGCCGTGCATTTGTGCCATCCTCTCGCGCCTCGCACAGCGCGGTGCGCGCAGCGGACAGCGGCCTCCAGGCTCGCGCCTCGCCGCGTGGCCCAGGGGCCCCCTTCTCGCCCCCCTGAGACGGGGGCGCGGTGCCGCAGGCTTGTGGGGCAACCGCTTCCGGTTATGCGCCGCGCAGCCTTCGATTGCCTGCATGGGCCCCCGCCCCGTGCCGGCTGGCCTCCCCCTGGGGGCCACTCGGCTCAGTGATGGGCCGCCCGTCCCGGGGGTCTCGGGGCCTGGCTCCGCCCCTTCGGGCGCCCATACACCCCCGGGCCAGCGCTCCTCTGCGCCCGAGCGGCGGCGCGCATTTGGTGCAGACCGCTCGCGCCGTGTATCTTGATGTCTCGCTTTTTTCCTCGGTGGGGGTCTCCGCCGTCTGGCTTGCCTCTCTCTCGCTTCCCCCCTCCTTCCTCCGCTGGCGCGGCGTCAGGTTTCACCCATGCTGGGCAGCGCAGCGCAATCGGGCGTTTGTCCTCGCCCCTGCTGGGCGTTAATTTTGTCACTGCTTACGCGCGTTCTCGTGTCGCTCGGGCTCGGAGCATGGCCAACGCGCTTCAAGCGTCCTCAATTCTTGGCGCCGCGACGTGCCGGGCTGCCTTGTGCTTGGCCTGCACAACCGACGCGCGTTCCCAACCTCGCCGGCACGGCGTCCGGTTTCGCCCTTGCGGGGCAGCTCTGCGCGATCGGGCGTTTGTCCTCGCCCCGGCTGGGCGTTTATTGTGTCACTGCCTACGCATGTCTTCGCGTCGTTCAGGCTCGGCCCTGCAGCTCGGCCGGCGCGCGTGATTCAAGCAGCCTCCACTCTTGGCCCCGCGATGTGCCAGGCTTCTTTTTGCTTGGCCCGCCCAGTGGCGCGACCGACGCGCGTTCTCAACTCCCCCTCGCTCGCCGCGCAGTCCTCGCCGTCGCTGGGCAGCGCTCGCGGCCAGCCAGTGCCCAACGACCGCCTGTGCGCCCTCGGCTTACGACAACGCGAAGTTCGCGCACACGCCGCATTGAAGCGTCCGGCTCGACGTCGCGAGCCTCGACGGGGCCCTCGGGGTGCTCCTCGCGCGGTCCGCCCCCTCTCTTCCGGCGGGCCCTTCACTTCTGGCGTACCGGACTTTGTCTCTTGGCTCTGCGCAGCGCTTCGCTCGCCCCGCCGCCTGGGCCGCCGAGCAGACGGCGCGAGCTGTGCTAAGGAAGTGGCTAGAGTAACCTTCGGGGTCGGGTAGGGGCCTGCGAAGGTTGGCTCCTGCTGCCGCTGTCGCCTGCGTCGGACACCCACCGCCGCGCTGTTGCATCATGCCTGCTTCGCGGTGCCTGGCCCTTCGCGCACCCAAACAATGTGGCCCAAACGACGTCGCGAGCTGGGTGTTTTAACAGATTGATGCTTAGTAGAGTCGGGGGATCAGACGCAAGAGGATGTCTGCGACTCCGTACCATTTGTGCGCAATGTTTTCCCAGCGCCATCCCGTTACGCCTACCTCGCACTAGTTGGGTAGGGGCCTGCGAAGATTGGTTCCTGCTGCCGCTGTCGCCTGCGTCGGACACCCGCCGCCGCGCTGATGCATCATGCCTGCTTCGCGGTGCCTGGCCCATCGCGCCCCAAAACAATGTGGCCCAGACGACGTCGCGAACATACATATATATATATATATATATATATATATATATGTAGGTATGTATGTATGTATGTGTGTGTTTATATGTATATATATATACATGCATGTATATGTGATTGCGTGTGGTTATGTGTGTGTGTGCGTGTTGAAATTTGTAGTGGGTTGCAGGGTGGTCTCAGCGGCCCTTGGAGGCTCTAAGCTATGTGCAGGGAGCTACCACATCTCTCCATCCATCATATCGCATCCTTCCTCGGGCTACCCTTCCACATCTTCCCTATCCCACCTGCATCTTCTTATCTGCATTGGTGTCCATCCTCTCGCGTCCTTCCTTCCCTCCTGCATACTATCTCCTCCTTCCCTCCTCACCCTCCTCTGTCTTCTCCTTTCTCCTGCCCACCATTCTGCCTAATCAGCGAAGACACTTCCTTTTTCCTCGTCATATTCATATTCGTCTTGTCCGTAGCCATTTTGGCTCAAGCCGTTTCGTTCCAAGTCAGACCACAGCCGCACCCGCCGACCCCGCCATGACGACCGACAGCAGGGCCCGCAGCCGCACGCCCGCGCGCACGGCCTCAGCGCTGTCCTCGGCGAGCGCGAGTTGGGGCCAGGCGCAGATAATGCCCATGGCGCAGTTGGACATGACCAGATACTGCAAGCTGGACTCTGTGGAGGAGAACATCAGCCGCAAGTGCAAGATCGTGTGCACCATGGGCCCAAACCAGAACACGAAGGAGGCGATCATCGCCCTCATGCGCGCTGGCATGAACGTCGCGCGAATGAATTTCTCTCATGGGGACCACGAGACGCACGGGGCAATGGTGCAGCGCATCCGGGAGGCGTCGAAGGAGTGCGGAAAAACCGTCGCCATTGCCCTCGACACCAAGGGCCCCGAGATCCGCACGGGTTTCTTCAAGGCGGGCGGGAAGATCAACCTCAAGAAAGGGCAGGACCTGAAGCTAGTGGTGGACTACGAATTCAAGGGGGATAACACCTGCTTCGCCCTCAGCTACCCGAAGCTCTGTTCGTCGGTCAAGGCGGGCAACATCATCCTCTGCGCCGACGGCTCCCTCTCCCTGAAGGTAAAGACCGTGGGCACGGACCACGTCATCACGGAGGTGATGAACGATTGCTCCCTCGGCGAGAGGAAGAATTGCAACCTCCCAGGCATACAGGTGGACCTCCCGGTGCTGCAGGAGAAGGACATCAACGACCTCGTCAACTTCGGCGTGGCCCACAGCGTCGACATGGTCTTCGCCTCTTTCGTCCAGAGCGCGGAGGACGTCAGGTTCATCAAGGAGACCCTCGGTATGAAGGGCCGCAGCATCCAGATAATCCCGAAGATCGAGAACGAGGCGGGCGTGAAGAACTTTGACGAGATCGTCGCCATCTCCGACGGCATCATGGTGGCGCGCGGCGACCTGGGCATGGAGATCCCGCCCGAGAATGTCTTCGTGGCGCAGAAGATGATGATCACGAAGTGCAACCTCGCGGGCAAGCCAGTCATCACCGCCACCCAGATGCTCGAATCGATGTGTGGGGCCCCGAGGCCCACCCGCGCGGAGGCGAGCGACGTGGCCAACGCGGTGCTCGACGGCACGGACTGCGTCATGCTCTCCGGGGAGACCGCGGCCGGCGGGTACCCGCTCGAGGCATGCTCCATCATGCGCAAGATTTGTCAGACGACGGAGGAGATCTTGGACTACAGCTCAATCTATCTAAGACGCCTACGGCGAATCACCGCCGCCCCCTGCCTTTTTGGAAGCGCCTATGTGGCCGAACGTTGAGGCCAGACCTGCCAAGCTATCGGACCATGTGTTCCCCGAATCGGTTTGGAAAGCCTTCGGGGAACACGTGGGCATCTTGAAGGTCATCTTGGCCGTCTGGAGGCCATTTTGACCCTTTCGGGCCTTCTTGGAGAGCGTCTTGGAGGGCTCTTTGGCCGTCTTCGAGGCCATCTTGAGCGTCTTGGAGACCTCTTGGGCCGTCTTGGGGGCCTCTTGGGGCCGTGTCTTGGGCCTCTTGGGCGATCTTTGGGGGCACTTGGACCGTCTCTGGCCGTCGGAAGGCAGCACAAAAAGCAAATGCCACAATCCTTCAAACACCTAGAGGAAATCACGGATTTTGGCCTTTTCGGGCCTTCCTGGAGGCCCTCTTGGAGGCCTCTTGGGCCGTCTTGGGCCATCTTAGGGCCATGTTCGGCCGTCTTGGTGGGCTCCTGGTCCGCCTGACGCCGTCGGAAGCCGTTTGGGGGGCCTCTATGGGCCGATTTGGGGCCTTCTTGGAATGCTCCAGGGCCGTCTTGGAGACCATCTTGGGCGCCCTGGAGGCCGCCTGTGCCGTCTTGGGGGCCTCTTGGGGCCGTCTTGGGGCCCTCTTGGGCAGTTCTGGGGCCATCTTGGTAGCCTCTTGGGCGATCTTTCGGCGATCTTTGGGGGCTCTTGGGCCGTCTCGGGCCGTCGGGAGGCCGAAAAGAAGCAAATGTCAAAATCCCTCCAAAAACCATAGGGAAATCAATGATTTTGACCTATTCTGGCCTTCCTGGAGGACCTCTTGGGAGCTCTTGGGCAGTCTTGGGTCAGCTTCGAGCCAACTTCGGCCATCTTGGTGGGTTCCTGGCACGTCTGACGCCGTCGGGAGCCGTCTTGGGGGCCTTTCTGGGCCGACTTGGGGCCGTCTTAGGGCGCTTCGGGGCCGTCTTGGAAGCCATCTTGGGCGCCTTGGAGGCCATCTTGGGCGTGTTGGAGGCCTCTTGGGTCGTCTTGGAGGCCTCTTGGGGCCGTCTTGGAGGCCTCTTGGGCAGTCATGGGGCCCTCTTAGGGGCATCTTGGGCGATCTTCGGGCGACCTTGGGGGCCTCTGGGGCCTTCTTGGGCTGTCGGAAGGCCGAAATTGGCAAATGCCAGAATCCTTCAACAAACTAAGGAAAATCAATGATTTTTGTCTTCGGGCCTTCCTGGAGGACCTCTTGGAGGCCTCTTGGGCTGTCTTGGAGGCCTCTTCGGGGCCTCCTGGATCGTCTTGGGCCAGCTTGAGGCCATCTAAGGCCGTCTTGGGTGCATATTGGGCCGTCTTAGAGGCATCTTGGGGCCATCGTAGCCGTCTTGGGGGCCATCTTGGCCGTCTTCTAGACATCTTGGAGGCCATCTTGGGCAATCTTGGCCGTCTTCGAGGCCATCGAGGGCGTCTTGGAGGCCTCTTGGGCCGTCTTGGGGCTCTCTTGGGGCGGGCCTCTTGGACCGTCATGGGGCCATTTTGGAGGCCTCTTGGGCGATCTTCGGGCGACCTTGGGGGCCTCTTGGGCCCTCTTGGGCCGTCGGAAGGCCGAAAATGCGCAAATATTAAAATGCTTCAAAAACCAAAGGAAAATAAATGATTTTGGCCTCTTCAGGCCTTCCTGGAGGACCTCTTGGAGGCCTCTTTGGCCCGACTTGGAGGCCTCTGGGGGGCCTCTTGGCCCCATCTAAGGCCGTCTTGGGTGCATCTTGGGCCATCTTGGAGGCATCTAGAGGCCATCTTAGCCGTCTTGGAGACCATCTTGGCCGTCTTGGAGGCCATCTTAGGCCATCTTGGAGCCGTCTGGAACGGAAAAACCCTTTGCAACCACCTCTGGAAGATCTTTCGGCATCCTCCCGGAACCCCGGCGGGACGCGCCGGAGCCCATTGGGAGAGTTTTTTGGAAAAGAACCAAAACCAAAATCGTAAGAAGTTCAGCACGCCAGGCACTCTTGTGATGAATCAACAGGGAGCGGCGGATCGAATGGCCTTCGGCCCATCCCGCCACCGTGCCTAGGTTTTGGGTATGAATCCGACTGGATGTTCGTTGGGATCTTGTGGGAGGCCTCTCGGGGGCCTTTTGGAGGCAGTTTGGGACCTCTTGGGAGCCGTTCTGGGGCCTCTTGGAGCCTCTTTTGGGCCTCTTGGGGGCCGCTCGAGGCCTCGTGGGGGCCCTCTTGGGGGTCTCTTTGGGCCTCTCAGGGCCTCTTGGGCGGAAGGCTCGGATTTTCGCTTCGTGTTCCCTGCCTTGGGCCCCGTTTGGGGCCACCTTCAGGCCTTGGGCGCCTCCTAGGCCGTCTTGGGACACCCTTAGGCCGTCTTGGAGCGTCGGGAAGCGGGGAATGCGAGAACGCCAAAATCCTTCAAACAAGTATGGAGCAAAAATCGTAGTTTTGCCTCCTTGTGTCCTCTTGGGAGACCTCTTCGAGGCCTCTTGGGACGTCTTGCGGGCCTCTTGGGGCGCCTTGGGGACATCTTGCGCGTCTGGTGGCGATCTTTCGGCGACTCGGGGCCCTCTTGGACAGTCTTGGGGGGCCTCTCAAGGCTCACGTTGCCGGTCCTGGGGCCCTCTTGGGCCCGAAACAGTCGCGTGACAAGACGCGGGAAGCCCCAGGGAGCACGCGCCAGGCCCCGGGAGATTTGAGAGCGAGGGGGCCGGGCCCCTTCACGACTCCTCAGGAGTGAGGGTGGAGGCCTGGACGATGGGGCCCAGGACCTGAGGACACGCACACTCCGTGCCCAGCGGCGCGGTGGCGGACCTCAACACCCGTCTTCAGGTCCTGTCCAAGGGGCCGATGAGCGCGGTCGAGGGCGTTTGCTCCTCAGCGGTGAAAGCGGCCATCGACTGCGGCGCCCAGCTCATCGTGGCCCTCACGGAGACGGGGACCACAGCGGTGACGCTCGCCAAGTACCGCCCGCAGGCGCAGATCCTCGCGATCACCGCGAGCGAGGCGACCATGCGCCACCTGCACATCTGCCGCGGGGTGGTCCCGATGATCACCGCGTCGTTTGCGGGCACCGATTCGGTCATCACGAAGGCGCTGAAGCAGGCGAAGGAATGGGGCATGGTCGCCTCTGGCGACAGCATAGTGGCGGTGCACGGCACCAAGGAAGAGTGCCCGGGAAGCTCGACGTTGATGAAGGTGATCACCGTCCCGTGATCGCGGCCCGGCCGGCACCTATTTTTGATGTTCCCCGTTGCCTGGGGCGTAGCAGCTGGAGCTCCCTACACGTCCGTTGGGCGCGTCCCAGGAGCAACCTGGAGGGCCAGTCCTGGGAGCGAGCTGGGCACTGCTTGCCAGGCCGTGTTGCAGGTGGATTGCCTCCGCTCACGCGCGGCAAGTGCAGCCCTGAGCGCCGACGTCATTACGTTGTAGAATCCTCCTCCTCGGGCCGCAAGTGGCTGCAAGTGCCACGCGCTGCGCGCAAGTGACCCGTCAGGGGAGACCAAGCAGACGGGATGCAGAAAACATAGATTCCCCCATTGCCCAGTTGCGTAGGAGAGCTACCATTTTTGTTGCATGTGGGGGAGCGATGGCGAGCGAGCGTACTCTTCCCCCGCCCCCCCGCTCCTCCGCCCGTGTCCTCGTCCTCCTCCCCACGCTGCCTGTGTTCTCCGAGGTCGTAGTGGATATTGCGGCAAAGTGGCAAAGTGATCTCGCGTTGTCTGTGGCAGTCGCCTCGCTACATTCTTCAGCGCCACGAGCCTCCTGCGCAAAATAGATTGAGGTTCGCGCGTGTCTTCTATAGGTGGGAGTTCTCGGGGCAGGTCCTCGCGGGCGGGAGCGCGTTCAACACGGCCCATTAGTCGAAGGGTACATGCATCTCCCTTTCAGCGTGCGAGCAGGCAGCAGTAGCAAGAGAAGCAGGAAGCATGGCCGCTGCCATTGCATTGGACTGAAAACACATTCGGTTTATCATCTACTTGTGTCATTGGGTATCTAGGATATTACTTTGGTTATCTCGTTATCGACTTTGGTAGCGGAGCTTGGCTGAGTCCAAGCTTCTGTTGCGCACCCGCTTCAACAACAACTTGCACAACTACAGCATGCCCCTGGCGTAGCCGACGGCAACGCCAGCCGCTCCTTCAGCACAGGTGTGCGGCAGCATCTCGCTGAAGGTCTTTCCCCGGTGGGATCCAGGATTGGCAGAAACTTGCCCTTTTAGCAAGTGGACGCAGGACGTGCTGTTATGGTCTATGGTCATAAATTTGCCTATGAACCAGCAGGCCCTGGCGGTCGTCTTGCAGCAGACCGGCACGGCACAGGCGACATCATCAGGGCTATCGTCGTATCGTCGTAGACGTTTTGGCGCACGGTGGTGTCATCGAGATGACCGACGGCTGAGGCCCACAGTGGCAGAGTGGACGCACGATCGTGTTGTACGTGATGAGCCAGAATTTCTCACCATTGGGCTACGAGCAGAACGCCAACGCAGCACCACAGCACCTTGGATTTCAACGACTGAGCGATGAGACCGTTGATGCCGCTCTGTGCCGCTACGCCACAGCACGGGACAAGGCACAACAGGAGGCCAACCTTAACCTTGGACCAACAGGCACGGCCTACCACCTTCTGCGGGCACTGAGCGCGTCGCCACAGGGACCTTTCTTCTTCAGCCTTTCAATGGTTAATTTGCCGACGCACGAGAACAAGCTCATCCGGATGGAGGAACACTTGCGGCGATCAGGTCGTCTTCTAGAAGGTGTGATGCACCAGCAACCGGGCCAAGCGAGCTTCGCCAATTTCTTCGCCGAGCAACCCTGCAACCCCTTCTCCCCGCGACGCCAGCGGGCCAGGCTGGGCCGAGTTATTTCCCAGGTTTCGTTGGCGCCCCGGCTCAAGCTTCAGCGGCGCCAGCCGACGGTGGAGCTTGAGACGTCTATCCTGGCACCGACGGCGAGCATTGCGGCATGTACGTGCGCGACGAAGACGACGACCACAGCGAGAGCGCCACCAGCGAGGAATATCATCTTGTCCACGATTTGCCCGAATACACATACCAGCAGGCGAACGAACTCCACGGGGCCTACGTTTTGGCCAGCCGGAAATGGCGGAGCCTCACAGGCGAACGGAGCCGCTTCGTCCGCCATCCCATGCAAAAGGGACATGGGCTTCGGCAAGCCAGGTGGCGTCTACCACAGCAGCTTCGGGAAAAGGGCAAGCGCGACAAACGCAACCCCATGGGCAAGGACGGCAAGACGATGACCTGTCATCAGTGTGTATCGGATGAGCATCTTACTGCTCACTGCCTTCACCGCTCCAGCAGCGGAAAGGGCTCGCACCTCACCAACGGCCCTGCGAGCCCGACGCTGGCGCAGGATATCCAGAGGACCATGGCCACAGGCGTCCTCGAGGGCATGATCACCAGGCAATTCGTCGGGGCGCGCGGCTTCCTTCAACAGTTTTCGTATTATTCCTCTTTGGGGCATTTTCTTCTCGCAGACACGCCAGGCTAGGATGACAGTTCGCGCGCGCATGCTGTTGTTTCAACAGCCACTTCCGCTCGCATATGATCCCCGTCGCGACCATTATCATGCAGAAATCAGCTCGATCATCATCGCCATCTTCATCCAGGAGGAGGTGCACATGAGCACGTTCGCGTTTCTCTCCCTGCTGCTGCCGCCGCCTCGCCTCGCCTTCACGGCGTTATTCGGATGTACAGTTGAGTCGGGCCTGTCCCACTACAGGGGGGAAATTCAAAAATAGCCCAAACATAGTCAGGGGGCGTTGTTTTGCGTATTACTTGACCATTTTGGAGTTTCTTATATATTTTTCGTCGGAGATCCCCCTGCGTGGGGGACACGCCCGACTTAAATGTAGAATGGAGGCGAGGGATTTGGCTTCATCATTCCCGATGACGGCGGCAACGACGTCTTCGCTCGCGCTTCAACTGTTGATGGGTCTTGTTTTCATCCAGGTGCCGTGGCCCCTTACCAGGTGGAGTGGAACGAGGTCCGCGGCAAGACGCAGGCAGCGCAGCGCCGCGTGTCGGAAGGCGAGACTGCCGCCGTGGACGCTGAAAACAAGACGCACGAACAGGAGCCACCACGCGCCGACCCATGGCAAGTCCACGGGGAGTCTTGGGGAGGCACGCAGCAGCCGAAGACCGAGGACAGCGACGCCGACATGGCGCAGCAGGCGGAGAAGATGCTCGCCTTCATCTTTGTCGCCGCGTTCCCCGGACCCGCTCTTGCCGGTTCGGCGTCTGGATTGGCAGCAGCGCTTTTAGCGCCAGCAGCGCCTGGATCGGCGCCCTTTGGGAGCGGCAGCGCCTGGATGGGCGCCGGCGCTGACTGGATCATCGCCCGCCTTGGGCAGCCAGGGGGCCCGTTTATTTGGACTGGTGCCAAACGGGGGCCCCGTAGACAGCCTGCGGAGAGGCAAGTCCCGAGCCCGCAGCGCGGCTTCGTCAAGGGGCGGAGTTTCCTGGAGAACGCGCGGCGGCGGCGGCTTGACGCCCAGGCGAGGGTCGCCGCGGTCGGCTTTCCGGAGGCCCTCGCCCGGCGCCGCCCGCGCCTCGTCTCCTTCGACGCGGCCGCGGCATGTCCCAGCCTGGCATGGGCATGGGTTTGGTTCTCTGCGGCACTCTCCCAGTTTGGCATAACGGACTCGCCCATGCAGTCGATCAGGGCGCTCTACGACGGGCAGCACTGCAGGACGCGCATCGGGGCACAGTCGGCCTCGCGGGCGTTGCCCAAGGTTGCCTTTGGGCTTTCGCCACGGCCCCACTAGTGGAAGCGCTGGCCCGCGCCCAGCGTTGCCTTCGCGCTCGTCGGCCAGCCGCCCACCGCGCGTCGCGAGGCTTCTGGGCCCTGGCCAGGACGCCGAGCTCGGCGTCTGCGCCGACGACATGGGCATCGTACTGTGGGGCTTCGGCCTCCTCGCACTCATTGAGCCCCACTTCCAAGCCGTGGGGCGCCTCGCACGCTTGTATATGCAACCGCGGAAATGCGCACTGGTGCCGCTGTGGCTGGCCCCCACTGACCTGCAAGCCATGCAATTCGCTTAGCTCTCGGAGAACTCGCCCCTGGCTGGTGCGATTCCGACATCGCCACGAAAATTAAGTACCTCGGGTTCGTGCTGGGCCCAGGATCAGACATCGCAGATTCATGGCATGTTGCCGCCACGAAGTACACGCAGCGCACGGCCGTGTTCCAGACCGTGCCGGTGCCGACGGCTGAGTTGATGACATTGTATAACACGGTTCAGTTGTCTCTGTCTTCAGCTACTTGGCCTAGTTATTGCCGTTGCAGGAGAACCTCATCAAAGGCGAGTTGGACACGTTGGTGGCATCGCATTCTGAAGGCGCCTCCCACGAGCTTCGCTCTAAACGACATGCTGAATATGGGGGAGTGGGCACAGAGGCCCGTGCTGAAGGCGCTGCTGCCTGCAGCTTGGGCCGCCGCCGCTCTGAGGACGGCCAAGGTCATTCACCAAGGGTGGCGCGATTTCGCAGCGGAATGGAAGGAGCGCACTTTCGACATGTTCCCAGCCCGCACCGTCCTGGAAGGGCGTTGGGCCGCCCCTGTCTGGACGCGGACGCAATCTATGGCCCAGTACATGATCTCGGTCACCGAGGCCGGTTGACGAGCCCAGCAAGCGGCTCTGCCAGCCACGCCAGCTCGCCCTGGCAGCAGGTACTGCCGCGGCGAAGGATGAGGTCCGCCAGACTGCTGCAGCGGGCCGCCGCGCCCGCGTGCAGCGAGCCCACGCGCGCGTGGCGTCCCAGCGCTTGCACCCCGAGGCGTTCCACATGATCCTTGGGCGTCGGCTGCGCGCGTGGTGGCCCCAGCGTCTCTTCCCCAGCGACTTGTAGCAGCGCTGGGCGGTGCTCCGACGCCAGCTGGCTTGTGCGGCTCCTGGCACGTGCTAGGCCGCCTACCGGACGCTAGCGGGAGGATGGGCGACGTCGCACCGCGTGTACGTCGGTCGGCCCGGGCTGCCTTGCCGGGCACGCGGACGAAATCTCGCACTATTTGTCGGGCTGCCGCGGGGCGCAGTGGAGTGTCTGCGTGGCCGCGCGATCCATCGCGCATGCGTGCCCCCTGCGCCGCCTTGGCCCCGGTGCATTCGCAGACTACGACGAAGAGCCACAGGACGATAATGGGTTCCTCAGAACGGTGGCGCGGCTGGCTACGTTGTACCGCAACAGGCCTGGTCCGATCCAGCCGCTTCCGGTGGCTGAGGCCTTGGCCAGAGCAGCGGCCCAGCGCGTCCGGGTCCTTCCGTTCCCCGCGCGAGCTTGGCGCACGCTGCCCGGCGCGGCCAGGGGCCGACGTGCTTCCAGCGCACCTCCGCCTCCATCAGCAAGACCGGGCGGACACCACAGCAGGTGGCGCAGAGGCGGCTTCCTACAGACCGCCATCTCTACTTCGACTACGTCGACGGCTACTCCGCCGGCCGCCCCGCGCGCGCGCGGGAAGTCGCCCGGCACTCTCAGGGAGCCACGGGCGCTCCTCCCCCTCCTCCCACATTTCCAACTCTTCATCTTCCCTCCTCCTCCTCCTCCTCCTCCTCCTCCTCCTCCGCCTCCTCCTCCTCCTCCTCCTCCTCCTCCTCCTCCTCCTCCTCCTCCTCCTCCTCCCTGTTCTCCATTCCTCCTCCTGCACCTCCTAGCCTTAACGGGGGCGCACGCGACGCGAACGGAGGGGGAGGAGTGAGGAGGATGAGAGGAGGAGGGAGGAGGAGCGAGGAGGGAGGGGGGGTAGGAGGAAAAGGATGAGGAGGGAGGACGAGGAGACGTGGAGGAGGAGGAGGAGGAGGCGGCGGAGGAGGAGGAGGAGGAGGAGGAGGAGGGGGGAGAGGAGGAGGAGGAGGAGGAGGAGGAGGAGGAGGAGGAGGAGGAGGAGGAGGGAGGAAGATGAGAAGGAGGAGGAGGGGAGGAGGGAGGAGGGAGGAGGGAGGAGGGAGGAGGAGGAGGGAGGAGGAGGAGGGAGGAGGAGGAGGAGGAGGAGGAGGAGGAGGAGGAGGAGGAGGACGGAGAGAAGGAGGAGGAGGAGGAGGAGGAGGAGGGAGAAGGAGGCCTCTATAATTATTCCCCCCCTACCTGGCCACCCCTGGGCGAGGCTGACGCCCTGCGCTGCGTCAAGTGGTGGTTGCGGAGGCGCAGAATACCCGTGGCCAAGGAGGCGGCGCGGGCCCCTCCTGCCACGCACTGTGCGCCAGACGTCGCTGGTGCAGCTACCGTGGTCGTCGGTGTGGTAGTCACCGTCAGCGCCGCCGTGGCCGCAGTCGGCGTCCCCCCCTCGCCGCTTAGGAGCAGGAGGAGCAGGAGGAGGAGGAGGAGGAGCATCAGAGGCAACGACGGGCTTCGAGTTTCGAGGACTGAGGCTTTCGGGCGTGGTCGTTGGTTTTGGCGGCTTTCGAGCGTCGGGATGCATTCCAGCAGCTGCGCCTCGTCGAGAGCGTTCCAGAGGCGCCCGAATCGTCCTGAACGGCCGCCTGAGACCGAATTATGACCCGAAAGCCCAATGACCTTTTGCATGAGTGACCGTTGGTGCGAGGTTGTTCCAGGGGCAGCGACAGGAGGAGGAGGAGGAGGAGGACGACGACGACGAGGACGACGAGTACGAGGAGCAGGATCTGGGTCGCTTGTAAATCGTGCTTCTCGCGCTGCCCTGCCCCTATGGGGGATTTGAGGGCGCGCTCGCGCAATGCCCGCAGCCGCTCCCTTCCACATTCTCACCCGTCGCATGTTCCTCCCATCTCATGCGACCCTGGATTCTCAGGTTCCTCCCCTGATCGTCATGCTCCGCCTCTTTCCTCCCCGTCGCTCCGACGCTGTATACCTAGACACAATCACATTGTCCTACATATGTGCAAGTACGTATACATATATGTATACATATATATATATATATACATAAACATATACATATACATATAACGGGGGACCGGGTCCGGGGGCCGGGGGCCGGGACCCCGACCGCAGATGTGTGGCGCGGCGCGCCGGGAGCTTTGCCGGATCGCCGAAGGCCATCCAAGATCGCCCGAAGATGGTTTCGGAACGCTCGAAACCGCGCTCCGATGGCTCCGGATGCCTTTCAAGACGACTCCCATGACGCCAAGAAGGCCCCCGAAGGCCGCGCGCACAAGACGGGGACGAGGAACCGAAGATTCAAGCGTTTTGGCCCAAGAGGCCCCCAACACCAAAAGAGGCCCCGAAACAGCTCCCCAATGGGACTCCCAAAACGGCCCAAGAGAGCCCCAGGTGGCGCCCAACAGGGTCGACCAGAGAGCTGGTCCGACTTTCCACACTCTACACAGAGTCCGCCCCCGGCGGTGCCTCAAGCAGGTGTTGCCACTGGAGTCCTCCCTTGCAGAATGTTCTTGGTCAGCCGTTCGACCTGTTGCAGTCTGGCTAGCATAGGAGGAGGAGGAGGAGGCGGAGGAGGAAGAGGGCGTCAGGATGGGAGGGGCGGAGGAAGCTGGACGCGAGGAGTGGGCCGCTCCTCGAGCGCGTTCTGACGTGGACTCCCAGGCGGATCCAGCCGTGGAGCCGAGGGCCCTCCCCGGAGGTCCAAGAAACGTCCAAAATCCGCCTCCTCCTCCTCCTGCTCCTCCTCCCCCTTCTCCCTTCTCCTCCCCTTCCTCATTCTTCCCCTCCCTGCATCCCACCTCCACGGGGCAATCCGTGCACGAGGGGGATATCGTCTTTTTGCAACCCTCCTTCACGCGGCATTCAGCGTACGAGAGGCTTTGTTTCACTGCGCAGTCCTCCCCCACGCGACAAAAAGGTGTATGAGGGGGATTATGTCTCTTTGCATCCTTCCTCCACGCGACAATCCGTGTACGAGAGGGATATCGTCACTCTGCAGCGCTGCTTCACGCGGCATTCAGAGAGAGAGAGAGAGACAAAGGTTTCTTTTCATTGCGCAGTTCTCTTCCACGCGACAAAAACGTTCACGAGGGGGATTCTATCTCTTTGCGTCCCTCCTCCACGCGGGAATCTGTACACGAGAGGGATATCGTGTTTCTGCAGTTCTCCTTCACGCGGCATGCAGCGAGCGAGAGGCTTCGTTTCACTGCGCAGTTCTCCTCCACGTGGTACACAGGCGTACGAGGAGGATGTTGTGTTTCTCTGCATCCCTCCTCCACCAATCCTTGTGCGAGAGGTATTTGCCATTCTGCAGCCCCTCTCCACACGACAACTCGCGCACGAGAGGCGCAGTCCCCCTCCACGCGACAATTTGCGTTCGAGGAGGATGTTGTCTCTCTGCACCCCTCCTCCACGCGGCAATCCGTGTACGAGAAGGGTATATCTTTATGCAGCCCCATTCACGCGGGAATGCGTGTATGAGAGGGACTTCGTCATTCAGCAGCCTTCCTCCATGCGACAATCTTTGAAACAGAATGATTCGTCATTCTGCAACCTTCTTGGGCTCCTCGTCGAGGCCTCTTGGGGCGCTCTGTGGGGCCCTTTGGGGTCCCTCTCGGAGGCCTGAGGGCCCTCCTGGAACCATCTTGACGGCCATCGATCAGGCAGGGGGTGATGCCCCAATCTCGGGCCGCTTTTTAAACAACTCTTGAGGCGTTTTGTTCTGCTCTCGGAGTTGTATTTCGCTCCTGCTGGATCCCTTCGGGGGCTGACTTGGGCCTATCTTGGAGCCGCCTTCTGGGCTTCAGAAACGATCAGAATCGACACTGGGAGGAGGCAAACATCATAATGCTTCGAACGCTTCGGAAGGAGTTTGATTTCTTGGAAGTTTCCCTGGGGTGCTGGGATGGCACTGCGGGCCGCCTGAGGGCGATTGAAGGCTTTTGGGGGGCGTGTTGGAGAAATCTTGAACCAGCGTGGCACACTTTGAACGATCTTTGAGGCCCCTCTTTGGGCTCGTAAGGACCTTCTTGGAACCTTCTGGGGCCATCCTTGACGCTCGAACGGCCCGCCGAGCGCCCTCGTCCAGGGGGAGGGTGTAGGGGGTACGGGAAGGCCCCCGCCCCGAAAAGGATGAGGGGAGGGCCGTTGGGACTCTTCTTCGTCATCCCTCCTCGTCCGGTTGACCCGGCGGGACCCACCTCGGCCTCATTCTCCTTCGTCTCGGGCGTCTTCCCCAGTGCTTATGGTGTTGGTGCTGCCGCGGCTGATGTTGCTCGGGGCCTTCGGTTCCCTGGTTGTCTGAAGCAGACTGCCACTCACATGAGCATCATGCCACCCTGCTGTCCAGCAGCACAATCCGGCATTCAGACGTTGCCCGGGTCTGAGGTTGAACCTGAGCTCGCGCGAAGCGCGCGCGATGATTCTATGTGTGTATATATATATATATACACACATCTATAAATATATAATTATGTATATGTATATGTATGTGTATATATATATATATATATATTGGTAGGGGCCCCAGGCCCTCCAAAGTGCACTGATTTATCTTCCCGCCGTTTCGGGCCCGGCTGGGGGCGCCCAAAAACGTCAAGGCGGCCGAGAGACGTCCAAGAGAGCGCCAAGATGGCCCAAGAGCGCTCCAAGAGAGCCCAAGACCGCACAAAAGCATTTCACACTTGGTCCAACATGGCTTGAAGACAGCCAAAGAGGGCTTCAAGACGGCCGACATGCTCTCAAAAGCACTCCCACGAGGCACTCTGGAGGCGAACCAAGTAGGTTTTTCTATGGTACTTGAAGGTTTTTCGGGTTCTCGCTGTTTCGTGCTTCCGACGGTCCAAGACAGCCCACGAGGCCCCAGAAATCAGCTCAACACCGCCCAAGATGCACCCAAAAAGGGCGCCACGACGGCTAGACGGCCCACGAGCGCCCCAAGACGGCCCACGAGGCGCCCTAGATCGTCCAAGAGGGCCCCAAGATGGCCCCAAGAGGGGCCCAAGAGGGGGAACACGAACCGACCATTCGAGCCTTCCGCCCCAAGAGGCTTCCAGGAGGCCCCAAGAGGCCCCCAACAGAGCTCTAGAGGCCCCAGGGCCCACGAGGCCCCAAAGGGGCCCAAAAAGACGCCCCACGAGCACCCCAAACGGCCCCCAAGAGGCCTCCAAAATTGTTTTCAAGTGGCCCCCGGGAAGCCTCCCACGAATCCCAAACGAACTTCCATGGGGCCTCTAACCCACAATCCAGGCACGGTGGCGGGATGGGCCGCAGGCCAGTATCGAGAACGTGAACCGAGAACCCGAGATCTTCGCCCCAGGAGACCCCAGGAGGGGTCAAGAGGTCTCCAAGAAGCTTGGCGACAGGTCGCCAGTCGACCGGTCGATGAGAGCGGAGGTGGAGGCATGAGGAAGAGGCGGGAGAAAACAGAGAATGTTGAGTTCATTATTCATGACCGCCTTGTTGTCTCAATGCGGTCCGCACTCGACCAGCTAGAACCTGAGCGCGCGAAAAACGCGCGATGTAGTTAGTTACCATATACACATACATATACATACATATATGCATTCCCCATATATAGATGAGCAAACATGTACACATACATATACACATACATATACATACATATGGTCGTTTAGATATACACATGCATGTACATATGAATATCCGTATATACAATCATGCAACAATCCACCCATGCATACATGCATGCGTGCGTGCATGCATGCATGCATCCATACATACATGCAACCATCCGTGCATGCAACCATACACACATGCAGACACGCACCCATACCTATACGACCACCTTGCGGGTGATAAGGAGGTTGGGGGGGAGGGGCCCAGCAATGGACAACAATGGTAATTGTTGTTCTGACGACGCACCGCCATCGTAACTTGTTTCGTTGTTCTTTCGAGCTCGCGCCGACATCCGAGGGCACCGCTAGCCGAAGCAGGGCAAACGGCTGGAAAGCCGGCGAAAGTGCGCCTCATCTGGTCAGGGAATACGGAAGCGCTGGCAAAGCCTGGCGCAGCCCGTACCCCCTGCACTCACTTTTTGCTCGGCAATGTGGTTTGGCTCTCCTCCGCGTTGTGCCGAGTGCTGGGCAGCGTCCGTGCGTGCCGCGTGCAGCGAGACGAGGCGGAGCTGCGACACACTGGCAATGTCTGGTGCGGGCGTCCGGCGCCATCGCGATTCCCGCGACTGATAAACATAATGCAAATCATTGTTGCCCATGTGAACGACGACGGTGGCGATGTCTGGCCCATAAGACGGGATCGCCCGCGTGCCATTGCTGTCGGTGGAGTGAAAAGGATGACAGTGATGCGGATGCCGAATTCCAAGGCGGCCGACATCACGACCAACTCGTCCGCGTACTCTTTTGTCGCCAGCTTCTGTACCCAGCGAATGCACAGCGCCTCGGTGCGCACGGGGCCCCGGACATCCAGGCCAGCAAAGGCCGGGTAGCTTCTCTTCTTCATGTCGGCTCTCAGCTGCACGGCGGCTTCGCCGCAGCAGAACCGGGTCCGCAGAGCTTCCGCCACAGCGCCCAAACGAGAGTGACGCACGCCAGCGTCGACGCACCGCTGCAAACCCTGCGCTGGCAGTTGGCGTGCCGCTCGATGTGCTGGAGCGTTGCCCGGCAAAGCCTGGGCCAAAATGTCCGGTCCGCGTTCGGCGAGGCATGCTGCCAGGCTTCAAATTCCCGTCTTGTTCAAGACTTGATCAAGCCGTTTTGCTTCTTGCATTGCTCCTCTCCTGACACCCCCCCCACGCCCTACTTACGATCCGCGAGGGGCTTGCGGCCCCTTTCTGGGCAGGCATGCCTGAACGAGAGAAGCGACAGTGTCAGAAAACCAGATCTGCATTTCATAGGCAGAAGCCGAAAACGAACGACGACGAGATCATGGACGGCACCGGGAAGACGAAGGAACAGGAGCTTGCGGTGTCCGGCGGCCCTCCACCATGGTTCGCGGCATTCGAGGAACGCCTGCGTGCCCAGCTATCAACTATCACGGCGAACATCCAGGAGGCGAGGGAGGGGGCAAAACACGCCGCGCAAGTGGCACGTGAAGCGCAAGAACGGGTGGGCGATGTTGAAGCCGACCTTGAAAACCTCCTGTCTGATATTGAGATGGAGTACGTGACGCAGGAGTCATTCCACCAGGAGCTGGAGGCCGCAGCGGAGGAGCACGTCACGAAGGCAATGGCGACCGCCAAGGAGAGCATGCGCCAACAAGTCCACCAACAACCACCACAGGACAACCGGGAGCTACAGGTCATCGTGGGAGGCCTGAAGGAGGAAGAGGAAGAGGACTGCATTATCAAGCAGATCGAACACATCGTGGAGCAACGCGGGGTGAAGGACAGGATTGTGAAAGTCTCCACCTTCCCCGACCCAGCTAAAATTGGAGTTTTGGATTTTGCAACTGGCGCTGCTAAACGTGGCTTCCCGAAGAAGACGAGGGGAAACCGAACAGGTGGCAGCGCGGGGAAAATATGTGGTTCACAGACAACAGCACGATCGAGAAAGGATCATTGACGAGACCCTGGGCCAAGGAAAACCATTCCTGATGGAGTTGGCCTTCGAAAGAAATCGATCCGAATATTTTGGGATGCGGGGATCATCAAAATCATCAATGGCAACAAGGTTGCCGAGGTCAAGGAGGACGGGGAGCTGGAAACGCACGGGGACGGGGACAAGGTCCAGCAGGGCGCGGTGGCGTTCATGGAGCGGCGGCGGAACAAACGCGACGCCATGCGACGACACGGGCAACGACCATCGACCCCAGCTTCCCATCTGGACAACTGTGGGAACATACCTCAAAATCTGGATGCCCGTATGTCAACAGACCCACGACACGTTTCACCCTCGACCCACAGTGTTTCTGACCTGACAGACCGTGGCTTACTTCTGGGACTTCCAGGGGCACCGATTTGAGTTACTATTTTCCGGCTGCCTATCAGGACGCATTCAGATCCCCATCGCAGGACGCTGAGGAACTTTTTTACTGGGAAAGCGAAAGGAGAGCTGTCACGGTTTCCGCCGACATCGTTGTTGGAGACGTTCCTGGAGAAAGTTCTTTCGTTGATCCTTTTCAGGAACCACCCTCGGGACTTGATGCGGCCGCGGACCAGGCGGGGGGGCGAGCGCAGCCAGCAGGGCCAGAACTTTGACAAGAGTTCGTGGACCGGCGCGCCGGATATCGTTTTACACCGGCATTTCCATCATCACCCGACTCCTACCTTGTCGACTTCGGCGCCGACGTCGCACCCGCGACGCCGACAGTTTGCCCCGTCTTCTCGACTCTAGATTACGCCCCTGCCGTTCGACCTCCGCCGTCCGACTTCACACTTCCACCTCCACTTATTGACCCCCAGCCTCAACCAGCTCAACACCCCGACCTCCAGCCTCAAACAGCCGAGTTTCCACCTCCACGTCCACGCCAATCTGTCGACTTCCAATTTCGACCAGATCAGCTTTCGAACCTCAGACCTCCACCATCCGACTTCCCACCTCCACCTCCGCCCTTCGAGTTCCAAATCGACCGCCCCAAGCGCCGACCACCAGACCCGCTCCTGACTAGCCGACCGACACAGACCACCAGCAGCGACCTCCACAGACCACCAGCGCCCACCAGCGACCAGCCGACTAGCCCAACCACAGACCACCAGCCTCGTCCACCAGACCGACCAAGACTGACTAACCGCGACCTCCGAGACAACCAGCACCGACCAGCGACCAACCGACAAGCCCAACCACCAACCACCGGCCCCGACCACCAGACCAACCGACACCGACCAGTAGCGACGCCCGCAGGTCACTAGCAGCGACACCCAAAAACAACCAGACTGACCAGCGCCGACCAGCAGCACCAACCAACCCTGACACCGACTTCCGCATACCACCACTAGCACCTACAGGAGGAGGAGGAGGACGAGGAAAGCACAGTAACGTAGACAGCGACTTTCCTGTTGCATCCTCACGATTTCGGCCACAACGTTATAGCTCTGGCGGAGGACGAACAGAGCGCACTAACGCCGACGACGAAGCACCCACTCACCTCACCCAACCGCCCCCTCTGACCAGCCCCTCCCCGAGCAGAAGGACCGGCGGCCCGACCGCGGAAGTTGGCGGAACACCGCGCGATCAATCTACCATTATCGATTTCATGGCCATTCACAAAAATGCGAGGTCATTGGAAACACTTGGCCGGATTGACGAGTTATTGCATGAGCTGCGCGGTTCGCATTGGGACGCAGTTCTAATCGACGAAGCCTGGAGGACGACGAAGCAATAATTACGGATTATTGCAGACGGGCATTTGTTTGGAGGGTCTGGCAACGACAACCGCCCACATGGAGTCGCAATTCTCATGCGTAGGCGCTGGGGCAAACGCATTTTTCCGACGTCAGGGAATCTCTGCAGGACACGCGACGCTCACAATCCAAAATGGAACGACCATATGACAAATGATAGCAGCATACTTCCCACGCACTGGGCATGCGGACAACCACATCCAGCAGTTGCACGACACCATCAGCACACTACACCGCGAGGCCAGCCATCGACGCACACGCGCAATCCTGGCCGCCGACTTCAACGCACAAGTTGGCTCATAAGCACGCCCGCTACCCGGACCTCCATATGACGATGTTGATTCCGGAGAACAGTGATCTGGCATTTGCTCTCGATACGTGGGCCCCCGCGGCTTTGGCGACGAGAGCTCCCGAGGCCAATGGTTACGACATTGGGCTGCTAACGAGTGGCTCGCAATCGTGAGCGCGCCCTTCCGCGCGCCTCCGGACAAGTTGATCACCTACACTACAACGGGAGGAGAGCCCCGCCAGTATGATGGTGGACAGATGTTTGCCACCTACATGTCGGAATGCCGAATCCAACAGCATTGTGGACCTCAACTCGGACCACGTAGCCGTATCACTACACATGCGTTTTAAAATAGTGCAGACCAGCGCGAAACATCGGCCCAACCATCCGAAGCCGAGCAGACCCTCCACCTGCCAACAGCGAGGGCGCGCGGACCTCGACGAGTACCGACGACAATTGGGATCCAAACTACAGGGCGACCGTCTACCTGCTGATCCAAGCGACCTCAACGACGCCATCGAGCAAGGCCTGAACAACGCCATGCTGCAGAGTACGACCCACGAGGAAACGCAACCATGCACAACGACCACCGACGCCAGCAGAAACGACAATCCAGACAGCAATCGCGGCGACATCATCGCCCACCTCGTGAACGAGCGCAAGGGCGTTCCAAGAGCAGACGCGGTCGGGCGACGAACGATTAGCAAAACAATGCGAAAACACATCCGACAGCAGAAGCGCAGCAACCGAAGACAGCAGATAGGCACTATCTTGGAACAGCACAAAAGTCTCAAACGCATTAGTTCCATCAAGACGAGACGAAAGCGGACGCTGATCACAGAGACGCACGGAAGCGACGGGATCAAGTGTGCCGACTGCCAGGAGATAGCCGACGCGTTCGTGACCTTCCACGAAGAGCTGCACAACTCCACCGGCACCCGCCACGCACCACCAACCACGAACGACGCCCAGAACCGCGTCCCACCCTTCACAGCGCAAGAACTCGAAACAGCAATCTCGCAATTCAAGACAGGAAAGGCACCGGACAGCGTAGGAATCAAGGCCGAGATGCTCAAATGCCAACGCCCGGAACTACATCATGCCTTGTTGCAGTTGCGCAGCTCGGCCATAGAGCCAGACGCCCCGACTTCATCAAGCTGGCGGAAGACGGTGATTACAGTCATTCCCAAATCGGGTGATCTGACTCCCCCACAAAACTACCGTCCGATATGTAGCATACCCATGCTCTACAAGTTGTTCTGTCGTCTGCCATGTAACCGGCTCTCTCCAGTACTCGACCAACACCGGCCCGACGACCAAGCGCCGACCAGGCTTCCGACCTGGACGCGGCGCGCGCGACCACCTCTTCACCTTTAACATCCTGCGGGAACGGGCTTCTGAATGGAACCAGACTCCGTGGGTCGCAGCAGAGACTTGAAGAAAACATACGACACGGTGGAACACAGCAGCCTATGAGCAGCACTGCGTAACCAGGGCGTGTCACCCGACTACGTCCACTTGCTCCAACGCCTCTGCCATGACCAAACAGCCGTGGTTCGCGCAGACTCCACGAGGAAACCCTTCCAGCTGCGGCGCGGCACAAAACAAGGCAACCCCCTAAGCTGCTTACTCTTCAACGCTCTACTACAACACGTTCTAGCACCACTCATTCCAGGATGGCAGCGACGACGAAGAGGAGTCCAATTGGCGCACACCGACCGATCTGTTCTCACCAAGCTCCGTTTCGCCGACGACATTCTGCAAGTCAGCCAGACGCTGCCCAACGTGAAGACTGTGCTCGCAGACCTGATCACAGCGGCAAAACCACACGGCCTCGAAATACACGCGACCAAGACAAAAATCATGACCAACCGATCAAGGACGCGGACTCGCTCTGCACACGTTGCAACCGTGGACATTGCAATACTGCCACCCACCGGCAAGTTGACATACCTCGGTCAGACGATTCCAAGACGCAGCGGCGACCGAAATCCAACATCGCATACAGGCGGCGTGGGCTTGTTTCACAGGACACAGACAAGAGCTAACGAGCAAGCACTACCCACTCAAAGACAGGCTGCGGCTCTACCATGGCACCGTCACACCCACGATGACACGCGGCGCAGAAGCGTGAACCTTGACGGAACCGATCAGACAACAGCTACGCCGCACTCAACGACGAATGCTCCGGGCGATCATCGGAACCCCGAGGAGGCGCACAAAGACCGCCCTGCGAACACACGTCGCCCCAAGGGGGGACAACCACAGCAACCGCGACGCGGACAGCGACGATCCCGACGACTCCAGTGACCACGACGCATCCAGCGACCCCCCTCCCCCACCAGAGCAGACCAGCACACAAGAAGACACCGGCGACGCACTCCACACCCACGAGCAGACGCTGGACGACGAGCTGTGGTCTGACATCATGAACAAGCGCGACATGCCTGACGTAGTACAGATACACCGCACAAAGGTCTGGCGCTGGGCCGCGCGCGTTGCAAGCCATCCGCAGAGCCGATGGACACACCGAGCGTCGAACTGGAACCCCAGTCTCGACGCGAAACAGCAAAGTCACAGGCAGCATGGCGGCCAAAGAAAGCGGTGTGACGACGACATGAGGAAGTTTTTGCAGGGCTTGCACACGACCGCCAAAGACGGAGCCACGGGCAGCGATGCCAACGACGCCGTCCATCCACGACGATACCTCCACTACGACAGTAACAATGCGAGGTGGTTAACAGCTGCCGCATACACGACATGGTGGGATTCGCTTGAGAGCATTTTCATTGCATGCAACTGCTGAGCGCGCAGCGCCCAACATCAAGTACACCAACAACCGTTCTTACCTCCGGCGCCAACACCACCGACCGCCGACACCAACAGCAACACAACAGCAGCAGCCAGGACACCGACCGCACCGATTCGACTCTGATCTGGTCCGCGAACATTTTCTACCACGCCTTCTTTTTCTTGCGGTTCATGCGCATATTGTTCCTTGCCTTCTTTGTGTACTGGTTCCTGCAGTATTTCGTCCACGACTTCTATTCGCACGAGATGTGAGGCCACGGCCTCCTGCGCCATGCCCAAAATGGCACGGGCACACCAGTGTGCCCGACTCCGGCGCCTTCGCTTCGCTTCGCTTCGCTTCGCCTGCTGCCAGGCCTAGCCAGAAGCACGCACCCGCGGCTCGGCCCGCATATTGCCCCAGGTCCCAGACCTGCGCGTCGAACTGCAACTCATTGTGCGCGCGCTGCGAGTACTGCGGTCAGGACTTCGCCACCCCCCAAACACTTCGCAGTCCAGAGTCCGGACCGTCTTGGCGGAATGGCGGCGGAACCGTTCGAGTGTGTCGTACTTTGTGCGTTGCGCGTCCAGGCCCCATCACCATCACCATCATCACCATCACCACCATCGCCACCATCATCACCATCATGACCATCATCATCGTCACCGCGAACATCACCATCATCACCATCCTCATCATCCTCTTCATCATCGTCGTCATCACCATCATCATCATCACTGTCATCCTCGGGACACCGACGGGACACCGCGGGCCACCGGATGCCGTAAGGGAGTCATTTGGTCCGGCCGCGCTTCAGCCACAGCGGGGCACCGGAGGGACACCGCGCGGGCCACCGGACGCCGGAAGGGAGTCATTTGGTCCGGCCGCGCCTCAGCCACAGGAGACTTTCCTCTCGCCCGCCCACGCAGCTTCGCTTCGCCCGCACGCACGGCACGCACGAACACGAAACCGAAATCGATTTCCCGGGAGGGAGATTATCCGTGCCACTTCGATCTCACCTCCAACCTCCGACATACACATACCAACGCGTGCACACATCTTGTATGCATACACACATACACCCATACGTGCACACATGCATACATACATAAAGCCATACATGCATACAGACATACAAACATACAAACAGACATGCACGCATGCATGCAAACATACATACACGTATACATACACATATTTGCATACACGCATACATGCATACATTCACGTACACGCAAACACACACACATACATGCATGCATACATACATGCATACACATTCACACACATGCATGTGCACATGCACCCACCCATGTCTACAATCATACCCATACACACTTGCATTCATACATGCATTTTGTTATACATGCATGCACGTATATACAGACCTGCTTATATACATATACACATATACATATAACATGCGTACATGCACGCAAGCATTGATATCCATACGTACATACATACAACAGCCATGCATACATACATACATGCGTGCACACCTGCATACATACATACTTGCATACATGTATGCGTACATACATACATGTATACAAACATGTATGTATGTATACATACGGTTATACATTCATCATCGCCATTGCCGTCGTCATTGTCAGCATGCTCAAGAACACGTGACATAGACACACAGATCGTCTAATCCCCTGTCCCGTATTTGCCTCCTTTTCCTCCTTTTCCTCTTCCTCCTTATTCGTAGCCATGCTGGCTTAACTTAAGCCAGTTCCTCTCAAGCCGGTCTCAGCTTCCCGTAATGTGTTATGCCTGCGACGTCTGCTTGGGATGTATGCGCTTACCATATGATTTCTTAGACGGTTGCGAGGTTCATGGGTACGGCGCATAATTCCTTACCGTCCTGTGGTGTTGGTCTTCGTTTTGAAAAGACAGTCCCCGCGTTCCTCCCCTCCTCTTCCCCCACCTCTGCCCTCCGCATGTCTTCGCCGTCGTCTCCCCCACCCAGCATAGCGGTTCGTGGCCCCATGGGGAACTTCGCTTAAGGCCCCAATGGCGGTGTCCACCTGCGCTTCCCCCTCCCAGCATTGCGTTTTGTGGCCCCGTGCGGGGCTCCACCTAAGGCCCCAGTGGCGGTGTCCACGTGCGTCTCCCCCACCAAGCACAGCGCTTCGAGGCTCCCATGGGGATATCCTGGAACCGTTCACATGCGTCTCCCCCGCCCAATACAATGTTTCGTGACCCCATAGGGAGCTGCACCTAAGGCCCCAGTGGCGGTGTCTACATGCGTCTCCCCCACCCGGTACAGCGTTTCGTGGCCCGTAAGGAGTCCCACCGACGGCCCCAGTGGCAAAGTTCGCACGCATCTCCCCCACTCAGTAAATCGTTCCGTGGCCCACAGGGAACTCCACCGAAGACGATACCCACAAGTGCAGTGTTCACAGCTGCATCTGGTTTGGTCCTTCGCCAGGCTAATATTTTAGCTGCTGGAGTTCGCTACCTGGAGGCGAACTCGAGCAGCTTATTTGAGAAGCAATCGTATCGTCATCTCTCCAGCATTATGCTCTTCGTCGGCACGCGTTCTTGTGGAAGGTCTTGCAGCACAACGTCTATTACCTTTCTCACGCGGCGACGTTGGCCAGACCGGCTGTTGGAGAGAAGGTGTACAACTCTTCCCGGCGCTAATTTCGGAGTGTTGGTCGGAAGCGTCATGTCGTCTACACACAGGGGACCAGCGCCACACAGGATTCTATTGGAACGATATGTTGCCGATATGCCCTTCGGCGGCATCGCAGTCGTCTCCGTTCCGGCGTTCCTGAGTTGTCTCCTTCTGCTTGCGACGAGCTGCCCGATAGTAGTATCGCCACGTGCTGCTCGGAGCCCCGGCGGGCCATTCCGCCGCCTGCACGTGCGGCTGAACGCAGGAAGGGTGGTGCGACAACTTCTGGCGCCAGTTTCCTGCTCGAGGACGAGGAGCCCTGCTCGGACTGCGGTGGGATCAAGAGCCATCAGCATTCTCGGCCCATGTGCGCCTGCATGTTCCGGGCCGACGCGGAGGCTATTTTGACGACGCGAACACGGAATGAGTGGAGTCGCGGGTCCGTCTTTTCCACAGTCAGACAGGGCGTTCTTTCTACGCTCGTCTCCTCCTCCTCCTCCTCCTCCTCCTATTCTGCCTCAGCATCATCATCAGCATCATCATCAGCATCATCATCATCATCATCATCATCATCATCATCAGCATCAGCATCAGCATCAGCATCATCATCATCATCAGCATCAGCATCAGCATCATCATCACGTTTTGGATGTTAACCCTCATCACCCGCCTTCTGCCTCCATCATCCCGCCCACCTCTCTCCCGCCTTCCTGTTTCCCCCTGCTTATATAATCGTCGCTCCTCCCTCATGCTCTCTCCTCCTGCCCTCCCCCTTACTTCCCCACTCCTCGCTCGCTCCATTCTCCCCCATCCCTCCTCTTCACGTCTTCCCCCCGTTCTCATTCCCTGCCCTCCCCACAGCCCTGAGATGCGCTGTCGCGAAACATACACTTCCGTTCAACATCACGACGGGGCCCACTGATGCTGCACCTCTCGAGCCGCATCGACCTGCGAGGGCCCAGGGTGGCCGAGACGGGGCGCGAACGCCTGGCGCGAGAACACTGACAACGCCTGGATCTCAGGGGACTTCGTTTCCCTCCCCGCCCTCCCTCCCTCCCTCCGTCCTGCCCCCCTTCCTCCTCGTTCTCCTTCTCTTTCTCCCGCTTCTCCTCCTCCTCCTCCTTTCCCCCCCTCCGCTCCATGTTTTCCCCCTCCATTTTGTCATACCCCCTTCTGCCTCTGAAGCTCCACCACATCGACAATTGGGAGACGCTGCACAAACGGAAAGTCTGGCGCATGGCATCGCGAGTCGCAAACCACGATTGGACGAGGGTGGACATGGCGAGTGCTGCGCTGGCACCCAGTCCTCAACCCGCGCCAGCGGGGACAGGCAGCACGGTGGCCAAAACGAGCGCTGGGACGACGAAATCACCACTTACTTAGGTCAACGCAGACCAGACCTCCACCGACCGCCCACGCAAGCCCATTTGAAAGGACAACCGAACGACATCACATGGACGCAAACAGCCCAAGACACCGAAGCATGGACAGCGCTCGAGCACCACTTCACCGACCTCACGTCGACCAGCACCCAGGATTCAGACCAATGACGTAATCTCGCCCAACCCGCGCCGACGCCGACACCAAGGACTTTCTTTTCTCCCTTCTCCCCCTCTCCTCCAAATTTTTTACATGTCTCGCATTGCATGAATCCAGACGCCTCAGATCCTAGAGGCCATGGCCTCACCCACCTGGTCTGCTCTAGGCCTGGACGCTGTCCGCAACGGTGGTCGCATCGCATCGCATCTGAAGTAGTTGCGTCACGGGCAGGATGAGCCCGCAGAGCGGGCGATGTGGACTGCCGTGCTCCGAGTCTTCTCCGGAAGCTGATCGTGGATTGCCGATCCCATCGGGTCCTCCCCTCCGCTTTGCTTGGGCCCAAAAGGGGCCCTTCAGGAGCCAGCAGGGGCCCAAAAGGGGCCCTAAAGTCCCCTTCAGGGCCCTCTTCTTCGCCCCCCCTTTAGGCCACCCCCCCTTACCACCCGCCCACTGCGCATCGCGGGCACGCCTCCGGCGGCGCCCCCGGCCGAGCCCGAATCAGCTCAAAACCGGTCCTTGGACCCCTCCCAGGGGCGATCCCGGCCTTGGCGACGAGAAGCCTCCGGGAGGGGGAGGCCCCCAAGAAGGGTCATGAACGCCAAGGGACCGCCGTTGCCTCGACTGGCCCCCGTCATCGTGCCTGCTCCCCTGCTCCTCCTCCGTCTGGCGCCTCACGGTGGTGGCCGTCTCGCAGCTTTCGCAGTCACGTCGGGGCGAATGCTATGACAGGCTATGACCATTACACCGTACTGGGATTGTGCCTCATTGAATTAATTCGGGCCCGTTAGCCGTTGCCGTTGGACTTCGGCCCTCCTCCGATCCTCCCTCCCGCTCCTTGCAGGGTGGCTACCCCTCCGTGGTCTGGACGCTGGTGGTCCTGCACGTGCTTCGGTGCTCCTTGTTCCTCGCGGGAGCGCCGCGCGGGGGGGCGCTCCCCCCGCCCGCGCCGAAAGTAACGTGGGACGACGATCCACGCGGAGCGGAAGCGCCATCGAAACAGGCGATTGTTTGTGGCTAGGAGAGGGAGGGTGAGAGAGAGATTGGGAGAAAGAGAGCGAGAAGGGAGGAGGAGGAGGAGGAAGAGGAGGAGGAGGAGGCGGAGGAGGAGGAGAAGGAGAGGAAGGAGGAGGAAGAGGAGGAACAGGAGGAGGAGGAAGGAGGATGAGGGAAGGAGGAAGGAGGAAGGAGGAAGGAGGAAGAAGAGAGGAGGAAGCAGGAAGCAGGAAGCAGGAAGCGGGAAGGAGGAAGGAGGAAGCAGGAAGGAGGAAGCAGAAAGGAGGAGGGAGGAGGGAGGAGGAAGGAGGAGGAAGGAGGAAGGAGGAAGGAGGAAGGGGGAGGAGGAAGAGGAGGGGGAGGGGGAGGAGGAGGAGGGGGAGGAGGAGGAGGAGGAGGAGGAGGAGGAGGAGGAGGAGGAGGAGGAGGAGGGGCGGCAGGCGGAGATACCCTCCCTGGGGGGTCCTAGGATTCTAGATTTGGCCTCGAGCGCGCCCACGTATGGGCACGCGGCCCTGGCAGAGAAGAGGGCGACCACCGACGGCGGCGGAGACGAAGACGCACGACGACGACGACGAAGACGACGACGACGACGACGACGACGACGACGACGACGACAACGACAACGGCGACGACGACGACGACGACGACGACGAGGACGGCAAGCGACAGGAAAACGACGACCGCGACGGCAGACGAACGACCGCAGCGACGCGAACGACGACGGCAACGACGACGGTGGCTGGAGCCTGGAAGGACCCCCCAGGGATCAGGTGAGCCGACAGGGGGGGCTCAAGGAGAGGAGGGAGGGAGCGGATCAGGGGAGGGGATCAGGGGATCAGGGGAGGAACGGCTGATGGACAACATTCTGTTCTTTCTGCTGGGGCGTCTGTGCTGGGGGGGGATGTGAAATGATTGCGGGTGGGCGTGGTGGGACGACGGTAGGTGGGGGGGTGGTGGTGCGATTGTGGGTCCGGGAGAGGACTGGACGACGGTGGGTGGGTGGGTGGGGTGTGGGGGAGTTTGGGAGGAGAGGGGGGGCGACTGTAGGTGGGGTGGGTGGGGCGTCTGTGGGTGGGTGGGGTGAGGGACTGGGTGAACGGGGCGGCTTGCATGGACTGTTTCTGCACAGAGCCACCCTGAGAATCCCGCTGTACCCGCCACAGTAGGAATCCTCCGGCAATCCGCCACGAAAGGGACCCTTTGTAATCGAAACTTTGAAGATCCTGTTGAACACAGCAGCTGGGTGTTTGATCGCACTGCGCCACACAAGAGTTCTCCAACCCGCCACAGCAGGATTTTTTGCAACCAGCCATACACATTAGCTTGAAACCCGCCACAACCAGGATCCTATTGTAACCCGCTGCACCATCGGAATCCTTCCGAATCCGCCACAAAAAGGTAGCAACACTAGGAGTCCTTATGTAGCCAACCACACGAACAATTCAGATGTATGCAAGCAATATCAAGGAAATCCGTATGTAACCCGCAGCAGTACGACTTTTTGGTAATCGCAGAACGCGCCCTCCTCCTCGCACAAGTAAGAGAACCAATTGGAACCATCAGCGACAAGCGGGATCTTTTTGGCATCCGTCGCATTTCTTTTTAAACAACAAAAGAACTCAACAATAACATGTATTCAATCCTCGATCATATGAATATTTCTGTACCCCGCCACAAAAGGAGTCCGTTTGTTGTTCGCGACAGAAGGAGTTTGTGTGCAATCCGTTGCAAAAGAATCCTTGTTGCAACGTTCGATCGCAGGAGTCCTTTTTGTAAGGCGCCATGAAAGGAACCCTTTGTAACCAGCGCGCAAGGAATTTTTGTGTAAACCGCCACAAGAGGAGTACGTGGGCAATCGCCACAAAGGAGAAGGAATCCTCCTCCCCGAACAAATAAACAGACAAGGGAGAAGACAAGACACATATAGACCAAACGATAAAACATCCTGGCAACCGCATGCAGTTGTGAGTATCGCCATTGTGGGTATCGCCTTCGGTGGATTGCTTCTGGTGGCATGAAGCGTTAAAAAGGGTGCACCAGAATGGAGCGGGGACGCATGCGGGCGTAGCCATTTGGGCCTTCGGTGGCTCTCCGTGTGGGGCCGCGAAACATGTGAGGGGTGTGCCGAAAAGGAACGGGGCCGTCATGCGAACGTCGCCATTGGGGCCCTTGGTGGAGCTCCCAATGGGGCCACGAAGCGCTGTACTGAGTGGGGGAGACGCATGCGAACAACGCCACTGGGGCCTTCGGTGGCGCTCCAGATAGGGCCACGAAGTGCTGTGTTGGGCGGCGGAGACACATGCGAACGCCGCCACTGAGGCCTTCGGTGGAGCTGCTTCTGGCCACGAAGCGCTGTACTGCGCGGGGGAAGCGCTTGCGGACACCGCCGATCGGGGTCTTCGGAAAAAAGCACGAAGCGCTGTTCAGGGCGGAGGATAAGCATGCGGACAGCGCCACTGGGGCCTTCGGCCGAGCTCCCCATGGGGCCGCGAAACGTTATATTGGATGAGGGAAACGCATGCGGACACCGCCGCTGGGGCCTTCGGTGGAGTTGCCTCTGGGGCCACGAAACGCTGTACGGGGGGAGGGAGTCGCATGCTGACACGGCCAGTGAGGCCACGAAACGCGTGAGGGGTGTGCCACAGTGGGGGGGTGGAGCAAGAGTTCCCAACCGTACCAACCCGCGTGCGCACAGGCTCTGCGCCAGCCTTGCAGCCCGCGGCGCGGGGAGGCCCAGCCCGAGCGGGCTGCGTCCCCGGCAGGAGGCGACGGGCAGCGGGACTCCCTCACGCTGCTGGGCGCCTTGGCCGCCTTCTTTGACCGCCTGGCCGAGAGCGGGCTCACAGGCGCGGGTCAGAGGAGGAAAAGGCACCTATACTGCAAGCCCTCCCTCGTTTTCCTCTTTTTACGCCTCCTGGGAGGCCTTCGTCGCCTCCGCTGGATTCGCCTCGAAATTCTTGTCAGAACGCACCCCGGGAGAGGTATGGGGAATAGCGATATCAGTTTTTTTTGTGGGGGGTCACCAGCTGGCGCGCCCGCGTTCTGGCCAGCGACCAGAAGAAATTGAGCTCCGGGCGCTGCAGCTTTTCACGCCGGGTGTGTTCGCCCAGGCTTCGGGCCCAGGGACATTTACAGATCGATGAGGCTCGAAAACTCTGGCCGATATATTGGGTTTAGGGTCGTGTGTTCAGTGCGATGTGGCATTCCTCGCAAAGCCGGATCCCAGTGGACGAGGACGAGGAGGGTTGTTTCTCATCGTTCCCGCCGATTTCCTCTCCGCCTCTCTCTCGAAACCTCCCAGGGGGACCTAAAAGCCGCAGGATCCCTCAAGCTGTTGAAAAATAATTCGGCGGCGGAGATCGAACCGGAAGATGTCAGGAGGGAGACATGCCCACACACACATACACATAAACGCTGATGTAAATGAAAGTAAGGAAAATATAGGTAACGGAGGGGCTTAGACAGTATGGAAAATATATGGAAATAGTGGGGTGGGAATCTGCGTGTAGATTTAGTATGTTTCCCCATGGCCCCCTTTAAGAGGGCGCTGCACCGCCGATGCACTAGCGGTGTGGCTGTATCCGGAGCCCGCTGTTTTCGATTCGCCGATGCGTCGCCGATGCATCGCCGATGCATCGGCGTTGTGCGCGTTTGCTCCGCCCGCTGGGTGGGAAAGTAAACGGCTTTCAAGTGCAAGTTCCCGTGGCCGCACCAACATGCATGTCGTAGTGGAATTTTCTTTGGAGACGAAAAGGGGCGCGCGCCGAAATTCAGTCCAAACGAAATTGAGCTTTTCTTGATGGTTTCTGTGTGCAGGCGCGCCCTGCCTCGCGGTGGTTTCCCGGCGCATCTTCGAGCGTGCTGACGCACAACGCGAGGAATTCGCTCTGCACGCTGCGAGGAGGAATTCGCTCTGCACGTTGTGTGCCAATCACGCGCGGCTTGAGCTACTTCGCAGACGCTTTCTGGCGAGGCCCTTCGAGGGCCCTCTCAGGGCCCGCTGGGGCCGCCGAGTGCCCAGAGCTCCTGGCAGCCATTGTCGACAGTTGGCAAGAGCAACGCCGCCGAACGGGCCGCCGAAAGAGCCGTCGAAAGGGCCGCCGAAATTGCCGCCGAAAGGGCTGCCGAAAGAGCCGTCGACAGGGCCGCCGAAATTGCAGCCGAAATTGCCGCCGACCGCCGAAATCGCCGCCGAAATTGCCGCCGAAATTTCCGCCGAAATTCCTGATTGTGCCGCCGAAAAGAGGCCGAAATTGACTTTGGCTGTGAATCAATGTCTGTGTCGGCGGCGCCATCGTGCTTAATAAAAATGATGATTTCGCTTGGGGCAGGGCAATGACAATTTCGGCGGCTGAATTTCGGCGGCGATTTTGGTGGCTTGCTTGGCGGAGTTCGCAATTATTTCGACGGCAATTTCGGCGGCAATTTTGATGGCAATTTCGGCGGCAAGTTCGGCCGCAATTTCGGCGGCAATTCCGGCGGCGATATCGGCGGCGATTCGGCGGCAATTTCGGCGGCGAATTCGCCGACGATCTCTGCGGCCCCTTCGACCTTCCTGGCGGCCCTTTCAAGGACCATGTCGGCGGTTTTGCTTTTGACAGCTGTCGACGAATGCTGCTGGGAGCACGCAGCAGTCGGCTGTGGCAAAGAGTCGATGTGCGGCGACGCAGGCTGACGTTCCTTCAGCGCGATGATGAATGTAACATTTGTTCTTTTGTGGTCTTGGCGGTGATGATGGCGACGGCCGCGGTGATGTTTGGTTCAAAATAGATGCTCGTCGGGAGGCGTTTCCTGCGCGTCCAGCAGTGGCGTTTGGCTCAAAATAGATAGTAGGCGTCCTGCGCGTCCAGCAGTGCATGTTTTCAGAAAACAGAAAAAACGCGCAACTCCTTTTTGGAATTCGGCGGCTATTTCGGGGTTCGTGGTGGCTCCTAATCATGGTCCTCGGTGATGCCTGTATTCATCACGCTTGAGGTGTATGGCGGCCTTTGAACTGCATCGCCAGTTGTAGAATCGCCTGGTCCGCTTCCGTCTTTTCCCTCCTCTGAAAATTCGGGGATGCACCTGCGATGCCCGAATAAGGAACGACCGAATGAGCACATACGAGGTCTGCGCCAGCCTCCGAGTCCTTATACGCGCGCCGTCTCAGATGGCTTGGATGTGGCACGATCCTCCGACCCGATGTTCGGCCGATGCGCTGCAGCAGGACCACCCTGAGCGCAGGGGGCGCGGGAGAGGCGATGCCTGAAACAAGAGACGCCAAATCAAGAAAGGCACGCATGGCGGACGCATGGCACGCATGGCGGTCGCTTATTGGCGCAAGTGTTCGTCAAGCAGGCAGGTTCCAAAGAGGGTTCTTGTACATACTGGTATCGTAGTCCTTTTCTCCTCTTCCTCCTCCTCCTCCTCCTCCTCCTCCTCCTCCTCCTCCTCCTCCTCCTCCTCCTCCTCCTCCTCTTCCCTCTCAACACGATAGCTGCAATTTGCTGCTGCACGGCTGCATCAGAGGTGACGGTTGACGGGCCTTCGAGATTGGTTTTGCATGTCGCATTGTGCGAGAGTCCCTCAAACAAATCAAGAAATGAAGTGAACATAAACGATGTTCGCGCGGACCTCCTGCACATAGTTTGCCTGGGTTTCGATATTTGGCCGAAGGGTGGGGGAGGGGGGATTTTGGTTTTGGGCAGGTTGTTAAGGCAACCTGTTTGCACCAGTCGCGCAAGCAGATTGGGGGTAGGCCCCCGTCCGTCGCCAGAAATCTGCCGCCAAAAGCAGCCAAGATCATGGGAGAGGGGGTTGTGGGCGGGGGCCCGCGCCGACCTGTGAAACAATAAACACATGACTGACCTGGCGAAGGGCCAAACCATATGCAGTGGTGAGCAACGCAGTTTTGAGTATCGGCTTCGGTGGAGCTCCTTATGTGGCCACGGAGCATGTGAGGGGTGGCGCATATGGGCACCACCTCTGGGGCCATCGGTGGAGATCTTTGAGGGGCCACGAAACGTGTGAGGAGTGTATCAAAATGGGTTGCGGGGACGCACGCGGGCTGCGCCACTGGGACCTTCGGCGGAGTTCCTTTGGGGCCACGACACGTGTGAGGAGTGTGCCGACATGGATGGAGGGGACACATGCGGGCTGCGCTTCTGGGACCTTCGGTGGAGCTCCGATGGGGCCACCAAACGTGTGAGGGGTGTGCCGGAATGGGTTGCGGGGACGCTTGTAGACTGCCCCACTGGGGCCATCTGTGGAGCTCCCTATGGGTCCACGAAACGTGTGTGAGGGGTGTGCCAAAATTGGTGGCGGTGACACATGTGGGCACAGCCACTGGGGCCTGCGGGGTGTGCCGAAATTGGTGGGGGGAAGGCTTGTGGGCACCGCCAGTGGGACCTTCGGCAGAGCTCCCTATGGGGCCAGGAAGCGTGTGAGGGGCGTGCCGAAATGAGTGGCGGGGACGTATGCGGGCTGCGCCTCTGGGACCTTCGGTGGAGCTCTCCATGGGGCCACGAGACGCGCCATGGGCACTTTCGGTTAAGTTCCCATGGCTATGGGGCCACGAAGCGTGTGAGGGGTGTGCCGACATGGACTGCGGGGACGCATGCGCGCTGCGCCACTGGCACCTTCGGTGGAAATCCGATGGGGCCACGAAGCGTGTGAGGGGTGTGCCGAAAGTGGTGGCGGGGACGCATGCGGTGTACCGAAACAGAGACGCGGAGGACAGAGGCACGGATGGAGGAGGGAGGGGGAGGAGGAGGAGGAGGATGAGGATGGGGATAACGCGGGGCGCCGTCTCTTCATCACGAGGATCCAACACCACATGATGGTTGGACAACAAAACGGCGGCATAGTACTTGCGCGGTTGTTGTTGATCCAGGTGTGGCACGACCCTTCAATCTTCTTCGCAGCCGATGTTGCTGCAGGAGTGCCACTCTGGGAGCAGGAGGGGCCCTGGTTCTCGAGCCGATCCTCCGATCCTGGTCGGGGAACCTCTTCGTGGCCGAAGCTCGCCGTGGCCAGATCAGCGCCGTTGTTCCTTATTTGGCGTCGCTCCTGGAAGCACGATTGCTGTACTCGGACTGGGCTGGGACGAGGATAAAACCGTTGCTGGGCGTTCCAGACTGCTCTCAGAGCTTTCCGGAGCGCTCTGAGAACGCGCGGCGCCCGATACATCATGCAGGGCCGCCAGAACTCAGAGATTCTCGATTTTCCTTCGCGCGAATTTGTCTTTGTCCTGGCCAGGCCCCCTGGCCTGGTGTGCCTCGGAGGGGCCTCTCTGCTGGGGTCTCTGTAGAGGGTCTCGTGGAGCGCCCTTCTACCATCCCAGGTTCTGCTGGCTCTGATCGCCAGTCCTCGCCTTCAGGTCCCACACTGTTGGTGCGGGTTTTTCAGTGGTGAAGCCGTTGAGTCCATAATAGTCGTGGCCGAGGCTCGCCGTGGCCAGAGAAGCTCCTTGGTTCCTTATTTGGCGTTCCTATTTGTAGCACGAGGGAATGTCGGCATAAACATAAGTCTTCGGACGTTCGCGCGGATTTATCGGATCGGCCTTGGATCGGCGCTGGTCTCCCCTGGTGGCGCCTCCAGCGCGGCCCCTGGCACCCTCCGCGCGCCAGAGATGGGGGGTCCAGCGTCGACCCAAGAAATCCGGGACGACCCCCGAACGTCTATGGTTACGCCGGTTGTTGCCCCTGATAGTTTTCCATAATGGCAGAAAGGGCCACAGAGCACTCCCGCAGGGGTGACGGGGAGCCCGAGACAGCCCCCCTAGTTCGCCCAGTCCCGCAGCCGTTTCACCCGAGACTGCCTCACAATGTATTTAGGAAACGTGTTCTCGCCTCATTGCTGGCTACATCGTGGTCCGGACAGCCACGACCTTTTGTAAATGCTGCGCTCAGGTGCGCATGGCCGTGCTCTCACCATTGTCTCGGCACGTTTTCATTAGCCGACCTCGCATTCCTCGACCCGCCTCTTCACCTTTGCTGCTACTGGGGTGCTTGACTGGGGAAATTCCCTAAGGGCTTGTCGACTTTTTGCCAACCGACTTGTGGGAATCGAGCCATAAATCCAGGTAAATCGATATAAATCCATGTAAATCCAGGTAAATCGAAATAAGTCCGGGTAAATTCAGGTAAATCCAGAGATCTCCAAGGAAATTGGAGCAACTCGCGGCCGCTCTCCAGCGCGAGTCGAAGGACGGCAGAAGTCGTTAAGCCTTTCACGAGAAATTGTTCCACCATGGCAGCACGATGGCTTCAGCTGGACACCATCTGGGGCCCCGGCATGGGGCCCTGGCGGCCGAAGACTGCAAAACCTTTCCCGTCGCGATTTTTCACGACGTCCCGCCCTCGCACACCGTCCGGGCGGCCTCATTTTCCTCGGGCCACCCTCAGGGCTCCCCATGGCCCCTTCCCAGGAGGTAGTTTTCGCTCCAGGCTCAATCTTGGTCCCCCCCCCCAGGGCCCGATAACGGGTCCTGTAGGGGCCGAAATCGTGGAAACATCGCCGGGCTTGCAAAACAAATTCAACAGAACGTCGGACGATCGGGATTGGACGTTCGCTCCCGTCCGTTCCCAGATCCCCGACGTCATGATTTTTTCATGACCTCGGGCCCCCAGAGGTCTCGACCCCTTCCCTGGGACCGGTTTTTCATCCTGCGTCGTTTTCTGACGGCCCCGAGGCCCCGTGAGGGCCCCCAGAGGTCGAAAATAACGACAATTGTTTAGTCGCATTTTTTTCACGACGCGAGGGAGTCTGGGTTTGTTGTTCGCTCCCTTCTGGCCGCCGCCGCGTCCCGCCGCGCCACCGCCCTGGAGCGAGCGGCGCCACCGCGCGGCAGGCCGAAGGAGCTCAGGCTTGGCAATCCGACCTTGCTCTCGAGATGCGGCATCAGCTCCACCTCCTGCTCCTCCACCTTCTCCTCCTCCTCCTCCTCCTCCTCCTCCTCTCCTCCTCCTCCCTCCTCCTCCTCCTCCTCCTCCTCCTCCTCCTCCTCCTCCTCCTCCTCCTCCTCCTCCTCCTCCTCCTCCTCCTCCTCCTCCTCCTACGGGGCCGCCCTCGGCGGTCGTTCGGGACGAGTCGGTCGTCCTCGGAATGCTTCCAGCGAGGCGCAGGTGCTGGAGAGCACCCATAGGCTGGATACCCACCGAGAATCGACGGAAATCGACGGTCATCGGCATCACCCGCACACACTTGAACTATGTGCGTGTCGGTCCCTTACGGGCTCCGCGCGCGCTCAAAACAGACAGGCGATGCAGAGCGATCGTCCCGATTGTTCACACATTGACTCGAGAGTGCACTGAGCTGGAGGTGGCACTGAAGCATCAGAAGGGGCAGGGAGGAGTAGTTGTCAGTGGAACGTGTATCTTGTGCACATATCTATATCTCTCTCTCTATATATATATATATATATGTGTATGTCTATCTCTCTTTCTTCCCCCTCTGCTGCACTCTCGTGCCTCAACTTCCACAGCCGTTTTGGGGCACAAGGGGAATTGTTCAATGTTGTAACACACTCCCAGTGTCAGAACAGCTTCCTACAGAGCCGCCGATACCTTGAAAGCGGGCCCAATCGGGCCCATGCCGGGAGGATGGTACAGAGCAGGCAGAAACCCTTCGCGACGCGGAGCTGCCAGAGGAACTCCTCGCGTTCGACGGCCTCGAGGAGCCCCTGCTAGAGGTCATCGAGATGGCCGCCTACGACGACGAGGATGCCCCCCAAGGTACATACCTCTTTCGAGTACTTCGCGGAGACTGCGTTCCGGAAGGGGGCGTGCTCCTCACAGCGTCCTTGCAGCGAAAGACGATTATTCGAATTATTGGATTCGGTCTGGAGGCCGCCCAGTAAAAGACGTCTGCCACGTGTGCGCAGCAGGTGGGTGCAGACAAGGGCCAAAAGGCCGAATCCGCATATAGTCCTGGAGGCCAGTCGGCCGAGAGGACCTCGAGCGGGGCAGGCTTGCCTGGCGGCGAAGCCGGGCTCCAGAAGCGGATTCTGGAGGCCCTGGATGCGACTGGCGCCCCTGGGGACGGCGGCGCCGACGGCCGCGACGGTGGGGCGACGCCACCGGCCAGAGTCTCGGCCGGCTGGGCGCGGGGCCCCAAACGGCGCCCTGTGGGCTGGCGCCCGCAGCGTGCGACCCCGACAAGGGGTGAGGGAAGAGCTAGAAGAGCTCCGAGGGCGGCGCTGGCAGTCGCGGGCCTGACCGGCGAAACCGCGACCCCTCGCGCGGGGGCGGCGCCAGGAAGGCGCCCCTGCCGGAAGGAGCCGGC
Source organism: Prorocentrum cordatum (assembly GCA_963575745.1). Taxonomy (NCBI): domain Eukaryota; class Dinophyceae; order Prorocentrales; family Prorocentraceae; genus Prorocentrum; species Prorocentrum cordatum. Next base: position 269,984 of record CAUYUJ010014183.1, on the reverse strand, counting down.
CCCACCCCTGCCCTGGGGAAGCAGGGGCGGGCAGGGGCGTCGCTGCGATGCGGCCCCGGCCGCCGGCGCGGGCGCGCCGGTGCCGAGCGGCCCCAGTGGCGCCCGCAGCCCGCGCCGCCCAGGCAGCCCGCAGATCGCTGCGAGCCCCCGCCGCAGGGAGGCACGCAGCGCACGGCGCCGCGAGCGGCCCAGCCCGCGACGCGGGGAGCGGCGCAGCCCGCGCCGCCGCGAGGCAGCGAGCCCGCACCGCGGCGGGGAGGAGCCCGGCCCGCGCCGCCGCGAGGCTGCGAGCCCGCGCGGCCGGGAGCAAGGCCCGAGAGATCGGTCCCTCGAGCACCCTTCAGCACCACGCAAGTGCGGTTGATGCGCTTCGCGCGCGAGAGCCAATGCAGGCTGGCAGAGAAGTTTCTTTTTTGGAAGATGGTCAGCAAGGTTACTCCTGGGGGAAAGGCGGATTCCGACTCCGACAACCAGACGGGGGCCGCGCCGGCGGTCGCCTCGGGCGCGCCACCTCAGGGCGCTGCCCACGCAGCAGCCGCCCCGAAGCGCAACGCGAACGAGAAGCGCCTCACGTGCAATATCCTGGATTTGCTCAGCCGCAACAAGGTCAAGAGAGCCATGGATGTCGCAACCCAGAATTTGAAGGCCATCGAGCTGTCGGTCGCGGACGGGAGCTGGAGCAGAGCCCGCTTCCTCGAGATGTTCGAGGAGGAGGGGCCACCCCTCGTCAAGGAAAAGTACATGATGTGCACGGAGGTCCGAGCCGAACAGCAGCTCGCTCTCCGGAGCGGTCTTGGCCCGAAGGGGGCACCCAAGGGCGCCCGCTCGGACGAAGCTGGCGCCGCGGGCTACGGGGTGACGGAGAGCCGCGGCACGGGCGAGACCTTCCGCGGGAAGGGCTTCGGCGCGGCCTCGAGCGACCGCCGCCCCCCGAACCAACCCGCCCAGGACGTCGATCCCGGCGGCGCGGGACAGCGCATTTTGCGCGGGCAGACCAGGTCCCCCGGATGCGACCCCAGCCCGCCCGCCCTGGACGTCGATCCCGGGGGCGCGGGGAAGCGTATTTGTCGCGGGCGGACCCGGCCCCCCGGCTGCGGCCGCGGCCCGCCCGCCCTGGGCGTCGATTCCGGGGGCGCGAGAAAGCTCGTCTCTGAGGGCAGTTTCATTCTACTGGCCTTCAAAGCGGTTCAAAAGCAGCTGCCCTCTCCGCTGATGCAACGGATTCGTCATCGTTTCTGCCGCCTCAACCTGCCGCCGACGCCCTCCCCCCTCCCCCCCCTCCTCGCCTTTTTTGCAACGGCGCAGAAGAAGGCCGCGCAGCGTTGCCGGCTGCGCCGCCCGCGGCCGCGCGGCAAGCCACACCGAAAGAAGAGTTAGAGGAGTTGGTCCGTGAGAGCGAGCTGTGGGCATTCTCTGAAAATGCTTTTTACTTCACCTGGACACGCCGCTGGGGCGGCGCGCCTCGCTCGGCCCCCCCATCGGGCACTCAGCCCGCCGCGGACGCGCCGCCCGCGCCCGCGGCAGCGGCGCGCGAGGGCGCGCGGTTGTTATCTGAAGCAGCGGGGCAAGACGCCTCTCGCGCATCCCACTGCCGGGCGGCCGCGCGGTGCACGACTGTCGCTTCGAATTTCTTCGCGCGCGCGGCCTGGGTGAAAGACGCGATGCCTTTCGCTGCGCCCGGTCCACGCGCGGGCCTCGCAACCGCGCAAATGCGCACCGCGGCCCATTTCTGGGAAGCGGCAGCCGAGCTCCTAGCGGAAGGCGGGCCGGCGCCGCCCGCTCACCAGGTGAGGGCAGATTTGGCCGCGCACGAGGCGGCCCGTTTCCGCGCGCAGGCAGCTCGTCGCAGCCAAGGCGCTGCCGGCGCGGCCGAATGCGGGCGAAGCAGCTGCAATGCCCGCGAGCAGGATCCTGGACGGGGGCTCCTGCCTCTCCCCCAGAGACGACGGGCCCAGAGAGCCTCGGCGTGCAAAGGCGCGCGCCCCAGGCCGAGAACGGTGCGACATCGCCAAAGAAGGTGCTGCCAGAGGCATATTCGCCGAGGTCCGAAAAGACGAGATGTTCAGTGACTCTTCGGGCCGCTCAGTCGCCAGCGGAGGCGCGGGCGTCGACGAACCGCCCAAACCTTCGGAGGGGGGGAGGTGTTATTGCGCTTCGTTTCCATTTTCACACCTACCCGCGAGCATTTGCGCGAGCTCGGGGGGGGGGGGGGGGGGCGCGGTCTGCCGGCGGCGGCGCCTCTCGGCGCGCGCGCGTTCGAAGATGGGAGGGGGGGGGTCGGGCGAAGCGGAAGACCAGAACGGGCGTTTCAACGTCTTTCGGGTGCCGGAGGAGCGGCGAATCACGCACTCCAAGCAAGTCCCTGCGTCAGCCTTCGGCGGGGGCCCGAACAGGCTAGCGCGGGCTGGCATGCGCACGTCGCCATGGGCTCGAAGTTCGCCACGCCCATCGCGCAGCGAGTCACGCGGGCCCTCGCGTTCGACGCATCAGGCGTCGACGCGGCCGCGGAGCTCAGGCGAGACCCGCCCGTGCCCGACTGTAGCTTGAGCGTCGTTCGTCTCGACGGGCTCGATTTCGCGCGGGGGGCCCAGGCGCGGCCCCGGAACTTCCGGGCGCCAGAATCGGCAGAACGCATCGCTTTCTTATAAACACGCGCGCCCGGCATGGCATTCCCATTAACCCAGCAAAGTTGTTGGCGGCGACGCTCAGCGCTTGCATCCTCGGCGGTCTGTTGCGGGGGGGCAGGGGCTGGGCGGCGGCAGCGCCAGACCAGGCCTGGGCACTAGCGCTCAAAGGCGCCGTCTTGGCCGCGGCAGGATCCTGGGGCGCCGGCGCGCGCAGGCATTGGGTGGGGCAGGCGCGCTTCGCGGCTAGCTTCCGCCGGCCCCTCTTCGCGGTGCTTGAACATGCCCCCCCGCTATTCAGGCGGCTGCGAGCGGGCCTATTCGGGCCAGCGCGGCAACGATGGGCGACACCTGCGCGCCCTCGTGTCTGCTGCCTTTGGTTTTCACAAACTTGCGGGCGCAAGTAAAAAGAGCAATCTCGCGCGCGGATGCTCGGAACGCGGAGGAGGGGCAGCCGAAGCCGCCGCCTTCGTCCGCGCGCAGGAGCCGCGGCGCGCCTCCTGCGTCGAAGCGCATTTTGCGAGACTTGCGGGGACTCTCCCGGGGCGCCCGGAAAATCCGCGCGCCGCGTCGTCTGTGGCGCCTCCCTGCCAGGAGGCGCCCGGGCAGACGGCGTCGCGCGCTGTCCAGCAGCGCGCGGCGCGGTCATGCGCCCCTTGGACTGCGTGCTCACGCGCCGCCGGGTAGGTTTTGATTTAGCGGGCGGGAGGCTGCTCCTGGCCCCGACGCCCTGCTCACGTGGACCGTGGCCTGTTCAGGCGTGGAGATTTGCCTCCCCCTCGACCCTGGCAGGGCCCCCTACTCAGAGGTGCTCCGTGAATCGGGGCGCAAACACATCCATTTGGAAGCGGATGATGAATCCACAGGTCGGGGGCACTGGAATGCACCCCCAGGGCGGCAGGCGCGCCCGCGCCCCCCGCCGCCGCCGGGCAGACCCCCGCCGAAAACTGAGCCCTTGCGTTTGCGAGGTGCGCTGGAGGCTGGCCAACTGGGGGTTTGCAGTCGCGCAGGCCCCCGCGCGCGACCCCTCGCGGCGCGCCCGGGAAGTTCTCGCGGCGAGTCGCCACGCAGGGGTCTACGAAACAGCCGTAGTCATCGATTTCGGACGTGCGCGTGGCCGGCGGGAACTCTGGCTTCCTGCGCAACTCCCGAGCACTGTGCGCAGCTTTCCCGTGCGAGCCAGGCCAGGCCGCTGACGCAGAAGAGGCCTTTCGAGCATCATGCCCCGAAGCCGTTGCCCAAGCTCTGAGAAACTGGGGGCCCGTGCTCGCCCGCTGCAGCGCACCAGTAGACCAGAATGGACCCACTACCAACTGGCGCAAGCGCGCCGAAAGTCCCCCAGTGAAGGCGCGGGCAGCCTTGCCCGAGAAGTGGGGGCGATACTGCGGCTGATGGTCCCGGGGCTGGAGGACAGGCATCTACGGTCTCTCCTCTCGCGGGCAGGCCCGAAGGGCAGCCGCGTCTGGCTCGCCGCAGGGGAAGTCGCCAACGTGGTCCAAACAGTGCCGCGCCCGGCTTTCTCGCGGCAGCGGCAGGCCACCATGTCTGACCCGTGGGAAACGCAACGGCAGATCAACGCGTTAGAATTAGCAGCTTACTTCAATTATGGCCGTAAGAAGTATTGTTATTATTGCTTGTGCCCGCCACGATGCATCAATATCTTCGACAGTCAAGTCGCAGCCGCCGTCGTTGCCAAGGGCCAGAGCTCCAGGCAACGACTCAACCAGCCGCGACGGAAGCTGATGGCATTTGAGCTAGCAGTGGTTGTCTACTCTTTAGGTGTCGGGGCCATATCACGTCTGCAGTTCGCGGATGCCGCGAGCCGCCCGCATGGCACAAACGGGGAAAAGTAGCACGCGAAATCTGCGTGGCAGAGCGCCTCGCAGAAACCTCAAGGAGATAGGCATCACAGAGAGAACAAGACCACGTTACCGACAAGCCGTTTCATCGTTAGTCCTGTATCTACGGACATATGCGTTACCCATCTTTGCATCTTCGGCAGAGTTCGACGAGTGTCTCGCTGAATTCGTCAACCACTTATGGATGGGGGGGCGATTATCACAGATACGCAGCGGATCCAATGTATGGAACTGTTGGGTTGTATCCTGAAACACGGAAAGCGATCACTACAGCCCGCTAGTTCTTACACACTTGGAACGCGGCGTTGGGCAGAAAGCGCGCCTTCCTCCTCGACCGGTGGTTGCTTCGAGCAACGGTGGGGGCCGCTATGTTGTACCACAGAGTCGATCTGGCCGCGCCCCTTCCAGCGGGATTTCTGGGCCTACGAAAAAAAAACAGCGAGGTTGCGGGCATGGCGCCCGAGCGCTTGCTTTTTAGCCCGGACGGGCTCAAAATCCCCATCATGCTGTACGACGCCAGGACAACAGAGGAAAGAAGGGCGTCGAACACGTCCTCATCGAAGACAGCATCGCCGTCGTGGCTTTGCGCGCGGCTGCGGCTACGCGGCGGCCGGTCCAACCATTGTGCACAAAGGCGGCCTGGCCATTTTCAAGCGAGTGCAAAAAGCTGCATGCATTATTCGGAGTTGAAGGCGATACAGTAACCCCGTACGGCTTGCGGCGGGGAGGCGCAACCAGGCTATGGCTCCTTCCCTGGACAGGGTCATGGTGGTCGGCCAGCGGCAGCACGCCAACACAGCCCGCATCTATATCGAGACTGCCGCGGCAGAGCTTGGCACTTGGAAGCACAGCGACCGCGCCGAATCGCCCATCCACAAGGCCGGGGAAACGGGAAGAAGAGCATTGCTGGCCACTTGACCAGAGGGAGTGGCATAAGGAAGGCTTGGCGCACTGGAAACGTCAGTGGGGCAACTGGTTCGGGGGCGGTTGAGCACCCATGTGATTGGGCGTGGCACGTTTTAAGCCATTTGGCTTCGCCCTCGGTTGTGCGAGCGGCCTCCGGGGCTCCTCCGAAGGCGCATGATCGCCAGAGCCCCCCCGATCGTCACCTTAGCAGCGACGGTGGCGACAAGCACTCCCAGGGTCGAGCGAGCGAGGAAAATGTGTGAAACAGACAGGGCGATGCGGAGCGATCGTCCCGATTGTTCACAAGTTGACTCGAGAGTGCACTGAGCCGGAGGTGGCACTGAAGCATCAGAAGGGGCAGGGATAAGTAGTTGTCAGTGGAATGGGCACCCTTTGCATGTATATTTTTTTTTTATATTAATTTCTATATTCCTCCTCTTTATCCTCTCTTCCTCATCTGCTGCACTCTCTTGCCTCAGCTTCCACAGCCGTTTTGGGGCACCTGCCACCACCCCGCCTGACCGCCAGCGTACCAGTGAGGGCCGTTTGCCCGCGCCGCGGAAGCCTGGACGGGGATGTACAGTAGGAGAGTGGTTCGGGGGCGGGTGAGCACCCATGTGATTGGGTGTGGCACGTCTTAAGCTAGTTGGTTCCGGCCTCGGTCGCGCGAGGGGCCTCTGGACCTTGGACCCCCCTTTCGCAGGCGCGTGATTGCCAGAGCCCCCCTGATCGCCACCTTAGCCGCGATGGTGGCGACAAACACTTCCAGGGTCGAGCGAGCGAGGAACATGTGTGAAAAGATTGTAGTACATGCTCGGTGGTGGGCGTTTTCTGGCCACACCGTCGGGGCAAGGACATACCGTAAGATGGTTGTACTGTATGATTTGGTCGGACGCGCGCCACCAAGGAGGGCACACAGTTCTGATATGTCCTTCCGCGTCCCATCCCCCCAGTCTCTCTTCCACCTCCCTCTCTTCCTCCTCCACCTCCACTTTCTCCTCCTCCTCCTCCAACCCCCCGTCCACCCATTCCTACAGCACGCAGCACGCCCACCCCCCGCGGATCCAAGGGGGTGCGATGATCATCATATCCTCAGCAGCTGCTTTGCCGTCGCGCTGCACCGCGCGCGCGCAGGACTGCCGCAGCCGCTGTGGCCCTGAAGAGCTCCCAGCGCGCGGAACGCGTCGCCGACGGGAGTTGGTTGAGGCCACCCGACATGCTCGCGTCGTGAGCGAATCAGGACGGAAGGTTGTTCGTTTTGTTCGGCCTCTGTGGGCCCTTACCGGGCCCCTGGACCGTCAAAAACGATTCAGGATGAACAACCAGCCTGGGGACATCGCATGGCTGGGTTATCAATCCTAAACATCCGCCGGAATGATTGTTGTTCAGTCCGCGGCCTCAGAGGTCCTGACCCCTCCACCAGGGGTAGTTTTGCGCCCAGGATCCGTTGGCTGCGGTCCTGGGACCCGGTTACCCATCGGTCGTCGAAAGTAAGTATCTCTAGATTCCCAGATCCCAATCTATTTCAGGCGCCTTCCTGCTTCAATCAACGACTGGTTGTCCCATCCCTTCCTCTTGAGTCTTGCGGAAGCGGGCGGAGACCCAATCTACCCTCAACGCCTTCCTACCTCATGTTTCTACCCACTGCTTCCGACCGACGGGCAGTGGCCCCAGAGGCAAACGCCCAGACGGCAACAGTCATATCGTCGGAGATCCGGGACATGCCCCAGGCGGGCAGCGGTCACTGACGAGATGCCCTTGCGCGCCGCGCGGGCCCGGCAGCCATGGGGCGCGCCGCTGGCCGCGCTGGGCATCTCGCGCGCCCTGGCCGAGCCGCCGCCTGCCGCGCTGGCGACCGCGCTGTCGTGTCTCGGTGGTGCAAAGATGGGGTCCTAAAGGATGGGGTCTTCAGGACGTGGTGCCTCAAGCAATATAGTTCCGCCCTTCGATCCCTTCCTATCCTCAGCACCCCATCCCGCAGGACCCCATCTTTGAACCACCGAGTGTCGCCGTGTCTTCCGCTGTTCATCGTCGTGTCGGCCGTTGGTCGTCGTGGCCAACAGTCGTCGTCGTCCTCGGCCAGTCGGTCGGTCAGCCAGGCCGTCGGTCGTCTTCGTCGGTCGTCGTCGGTCGTCGGTCGTTGGCGTCGTCGGTCGTCGTAGGCAATCGTCGTCTTAAGTCAACTTCCGTTTTCGTCGTCGCCGCCGTCAGCCATCGTCGTCAGTCGCCGTCGCCGCCGTCAGTCGTGACCGTCAGTCGTCGTCGTCGTCCTCATCCAGCTCCGCCTTCTCCTCCTCTTCCTCGCTCTTCATTCTTCATCCTCTTTGTAAATTCGTACGTTCTCCCGCCTCCTCCTCCTCGTTCTCCTCTTGCGTCTCATCCCAGAGTGGAGGATGAGAGGTTTCCCAACGTTTCTTCAAGCTGTTCTTTCTGGGGCTGGGGGGGTCGAAGGGTTTGAGGTTCGAGGGGGGTAGGAGAAAGATTCTTCATCCCCGTTTTTCTCGTCAGACCTTCCTCCTCGCCTCTCCCTCCCCCCTTCCTCAGGCCTCCCTCCTTACTGATCCTCAATTTTTAGATTCCTCTTCCTCGTCGTACTCCTCCATCCTTCATCCTTTCTGAACTCTTCCTCGTTTTCCTCTCTCCTCCCGTCCTCTTCTCATCCATCCCTCCCTCCACCCTTTTTTCCCCTCATTTCTCTTCCTCCCCCCCTCCTCCGCCACCGCCTCCACTCCCCTTCCTTCTCTCGCAAATTATGCCCCGCCCCCTTGCCACACTACTCTTTCCCCATCCCCCTCCCTCATCGCTCCTCATCCCTCTTCTCATCCTCATTCTCCGACGGCCTCGTTCGTGCGCAGAGTTTCCACGGAAAGGCTTTGTTTGACCCAACCAAGCTGGGCCATCCAGCTATTCTACGACGGTTTGCGTTTGGCATGATTCGACCGTTCAATTGGCTACCACACTACATCCTCATCAGTCGCATCGCTTAGCTATTTCAAAGGAGGCTTCAGCAACAAGCTAAGTCTTCGGCCAGCCTGCCAGGCTGACAGGAGATGATTCGCACAGGTTAGTACATATGAGTGTGACGTGTTGTGTTCGAGTGTTGTGAGGGTTTGTCGTAGAAAGAACGACCACCACCACGACCCCAGAGGGCGCCCACCGAGTTCATGGGCCGACTTTGCGGTCTCGCGTCATCTCCGCAGTTTTCTGTTCCTCCTCCGAAATATGCACCATCCTTGGAAGCAAACAGTACTTTCTCCCGGCCATATCGATAGCACCAACAGTAAAACTTAAGAACATCAGTATGTTCGGTGGTGTTGTCCCGGCAATACCCTTAGCACGTACACTTGCACTCAATGAAAATACAGTTTAGTTGCGAGGAATCAGAGAATAATGAATCGCAGCGGCATTTCAAAAACGAAACCCCAAAGGATTCAAAAGGAATTTTGAGGACGAGGGGTCGCGTGGACATAGGGAATCCCCATGGCGACCCGAATGCTAACATTGACTATTTCACGGGATCCTACTGGAGAACCTTCTGAGAGGATATCGCAGACGGTTACCGCGATAGAATTGCACATGTCTGCAACAATGACCCACCGGTTACGTGAATACTATATAGAGAATGTAAGTAATAGTTCATATCTAAAAGGGTTATCATTGTTAGACTCATCCAACGAACATAATGATGCTGTGTTTGCTCATGTCATGACTCCAATCGTTCCTAAAGCAAGGGTGTGCAACAGCACTTTCAAAGGAACTCCGCAGAAGCCCCAGAGTATGTTCAAATGAGCCCAAATTGAAGCTGACGCCAGTCTCCCTCCACCCATCTCGGGTAGGACCCCAGCTCTGAGCGCCTGGCGGGGGAGTTTTTCCCGATCCATAACAAGCCCGTCGTCGGAACCCTCCTGCTTCTCCGTCACGCCCAGAGGATCTTGGGTCGCGGGCCGTTGCCGATGCCGATGATATCGCTTCCGCCCCGGCCCCTGTGCAGGAAGCGTGGCAAGTTCCTCCGATGAGCGGGGGGTCGGGTTTTTTTTGTTTGTTTCTCCGGGCCAACAAAAAGAACAGCAAGCACACAAAAATTGTGACCCCGAAGGGCATTCACGGCGGCGGCGACCACGCGGCGGTGGCGAGCGCGGGTTGCGGACGCCCGCTGCCGCGCGGCGTGCGGAGGGGTAGCTTGTCTGGCGTGCTCAACCTGGCTTTCGAGGACTGCTGGCGAGAGGCGCCGGCGACGACGGCGGCCCGTCTGTACGAACGAAGTTCGGCACGGAAAAAAAGACGAAGACGGACAGCAATTCTTTCGAGTGGGGCTTGGTCAGGGGTAAGTCGTTCCAGAGCGTTCCGGAACGCTTTGAGAAGGCTGCGGTGGATGCATCCTCCAGAATAGCCAGATCTCAGAGATCTCGGATCTGTCCCGGTCAGATTTGATCATTTTGTGGCATCGTCTTGCCCAGCGTGAATAAGAGTCGTTGTCGGCGTCGCCGCGGATGCTGTCCATTTGGGACAGAAGGTCACCTGCCAAACGGCGGCCGCTGTCGGTTTTGTCGATGTTCTCAGTACCCACTTGGAGCGCGCCTACCTCAGGCCAGGGCGACGCAAAGAAGTCGCAACGGCCGGTTTGAAGAAGTCTGCGGCTTTTGGTTCCCGGCCCCAGGGGCCGTTCAGAAAGGATTGAGGGTGAAAAGTTGGCCCGGGGGAAGGGGTCGAGATCCCCATGGGCCCATGCCACAATGCGACATCGGAGGAAGGGCCTCGCATTCGGCGCACAAAGACGGCGGCGACGACGAGGACAGCGGCGACGCGACGGCAGCGAGGACGATGCGGCCTGTGTGGAGGTGCACGCCGCATGTTCTGTGATCCGTACCCCGATGATCCTCAGTAGGCGTGCTAGCCCAATGTGTGTGTGTGTGTGTTGCCCCGTCCAGCCCAACTGGTAGACCATTACAGCGCCTTCGTCGTGTCGCAAGGCCTCGATGGGCAAGCACACGTTGGCGCTAACACACGTCCTGAGGATCATCGAATGTGGCACGATCTATGTGGCGCAGTCCGCGTGGGGCGTTGCAGCAAGGGCCTCGCCCCTCGGCGGCGGCAGGCCAGCGGAAGGAGGCGGCGGGCCCGTTGGCAGAAGCTCGGCGGGAGGTAGGCGGCCACGCGCGAGCAGTGACCTCTCGCCGCAGTGACCTGTCGTGCTGGCCCACACGAGCGACGCAGGAGAACGGGCTCGCCTGTGCTGGCATTCGCGCGTACGCTGCCCGCGTAAGGTCGCGCGTAAGCGCCCTCGTTTCCAGTGTGGCGTGCCGCACTGGCGGCCCGCGTAAGCCACAGCGAAGGGTCGCTATGGCATATCGCGTGAACCCCTCTCTTTTCGTCGCTCACATGGCTCCCCCGAGCACTGGCTTGCGCGCTTGGGTTTGGCCCACCCGCGGCTCCCTAGAGCCGAGCACCAAAGGCCACCCTTGCACATGGGCAATCTCTTGCGTGTGAGCGCGGTGGGCGGAAGGTGGTGGGAGTAAAAGTACAAGAGAGACGTCAGTATTGCTGCGATCAGAGTTTCTGGAACCGGCCACGTGGGGCAAGAGTAGATAGGGTCGGTGGATCGTGCCGCGTGGTTGGTGCAGCGATACGACGAGATTTGGAGCTCGCGTTTCTCCATCCCGCCGTCGCCGATACATCGGCAATGCGTCGCGAACTTCTGACCTCATCTACTCTGGCCCCCTTGGGGAGACCTCCAAAAACGACGGCGACGCGACTCCGGCGAGGACGATGCAGTCGTTGTGGTGCATTCTGTGCGGTGCGTTGAGGAGTGCAAAGTACGTACGTAGTGTTATCTGAGCATGATGTCAATTAAGTGGTGCAGTCTACATGGTGTCGCCCATGTGGTGCAATCTGTACGGTGCAACCCCATGTGGAGCACGTGCAGCCAGCGCACGAGGCGCTGACGAGGCGACCACTGGCGAACACTGGCCGAAAACTTAGCGACGCCAGTCAATAGTTTGAAACATAAGTAAGACCCCCACAGTTCAAGCAGAAGAAAAAGACGAGGTCTGGTCAGCAAAGGAGGTAAAGACTTTTCTGGGTGGGGCAGGACAGTAATCCTTGCCATCTGCGAGTTCTCCCAGATGGCATCACAACGGCGGCGGAGTCACCGATCGGCCTCGCGTGTTCCGTATACACATCAAGTCGTGAATCGGCTTGGAGGTTGGGCGCCATCCCGTGTCTGTTTCTCTGTGCCGATCCCGAGCGCCAGGGCTGGCCAGTGGCGGGGTGTCCGATCTGAGGTTGGGCGCCATCCCGTGTCTGTTTACCTCTGACGATCCCGAGCGCCAGGGCAGGCCAGTGGCGGGGTTTCCGATCTGACGGGCCCGAGGATCCGCTCCACCCTGTCGGACGCCGCCAGTACGCACTCTACGTGCCCAAGGCTTACAACCCAGATTCTCCCATGCCGCTCTTGCTGGATTTTCACGGCTTCTACGACGACGATGATAGCGAGGCTCACGAGGACGGTGTGCACTGGACCGCCGAGCTGGAAGGATTCGCTGTCGCGTACCCCAACGGACTGGCGGACAACCCAGACGACCCCTCGGATTGGTGGAACTCGTGGAACGGCGGAGGCACGAGTGGGAGCGACGCCGGCTTGTACGGCCAGACTTGCATTAAAGATCACAGTAAGTATCCGTGTTACCGCAGCTGCGCCCGCGCGGGCGTGTGCAAGATTAACGAGGGCATGCGGCGAGATTGCGGGTGTTCGGGCTGCGCTGATGACGTCGGTTTCGTGAGTGCGTTGTTGACGCACTTGAAAAACGAGCTCTGCTTGGATACGGAGCGCATCCACGGCACAGGTCCGGCGAGGGAATTTTGCGAACATAAGAGGGTGAGCAGGTCCGACTCCTAGAATCGGTCCTAGAACCAGCTCCTGGGGATAACGCTATTTTTCCCAACCCTCCTTGGTTGGGTATTCGTTTTGAATAGAGCACTGTGGTCGCGTCCCTCCTCCTCCCGACTCCCGCCTCCCGCCTCCTCCTGCCCTCTCTTCGCCGACGATGGGGGCTGCGATCTGCGAAACTGTCGCCACTTTCGAGGGCTGATGGTGGGTCCAGCGGAGTGAGGCACCGCGGGGATCTGAGGTAGACCTCGCCGTCCCTGGGTGGCTGCGATCTGCGACACTGTCGCCACCTTCGAGGGCTGCTGGTGGGTCCAGCGGAGTGAGGCACCGCGGGGATCTGAGGTAGACCTCGCCGTCCCTGGGGGGCTGCGATCTGTGAAACCGTCGCCACTTTCGAGGGTTGATGGTGGGTCCAGCGGAGTGAGGCACCGCGGGGATCTGAGGTAGACCTCGCCGTCCCTGGGGGGGCTGCGAAACTGTCGCCACTTTCGAGGGCTCCTGGTGGGTCCAGCGGAGCGAGGCACCGCGGGGACTGAGGTAGACCTCGCCGTCCTTGGGGGCTGCGATCTGCGACACTGTCGCCAGTTTCGAGGGCTGCTGGTGGGTCCAGCGGAGTGAGGCACCGCGGGGATCTGAGGTAGACCTCGCCGTCCCTGGGGGGCTGCGATCTGCGAAACCGTCGCCACTTTCGAGGGCTGCTGGTGGGTCCAGCGGAGTGAGGCACCTCTGGGATCCGAGGTAGACCTTGCCGTCCCTGGGGGGCTGCGATCTGCGACACTGTCGCCACTTTCGGGGGCTGCTGGTGGGTCCAGCGGGGTGAGGCACCGCGGGGATCTGAGGTAGACCTCGCCGTCCCTGGGGGCTGCGATCTGCGAAACTGTCGCCACTTTCGAGGGCTGCTGGTGGGTCCAGCGGAGTGAGGCACCGCGGGGGTCTGAGGTAGACCTCGCCGTCCTTGGAGGCTGCGATCTGCGACATTGTCGCCAGTTTCGAGGGCTGCTGGTGGCCCCCGCGGAGTGAGGCACCGCGGGGATGTGAGGTAGACCTCGACGTCCCTTGGGGGCTGCGATCTGCGACACTGTCGCCACCTTCGAGGGCTGCTGGTGGGTCCAGCGGAGTGAGGCACCGCGGGGATCTGAGGTAGACCTCGCCGTTCCTGGGGAGCTGCGATCTGCGACACTGTCGCCACTTTCGAGGGCTGCTGGTGGGTTCAGCGGGGTGAGGCACGGCGGGGATCTGAGGTAGACCTCGCCGACCTTGGGGGGCTGCGATCTGCGACACTGTCGCCACTTTCGAGGGCTGCTGGTGGGTCCAGCGGAGTGAGGCACCTCTGGGATCCGAGGTAGACCTTGCCGTCCCTGGGGGGCTGCGATCTGCGACACTGTCGCCACTTTCGGGGGCTGCTGGTGGGTCCAGCGGGGTGAGGCACCGCGGGGATCTGAGGTAGACCTCGCCGTCCCTGGGGGCTGCGATCTGCGAAACTGTCGCCACTTTCGAGGGCTGCTGGTGGGTCCAGCGGAGTGAGGCACCGCGGGGGTCTGAGGTAGACCTCGCCGTCCTTGGAGGCTGCGATCTGCGACATTGTCGCCAGTTTCGAGGGCTGCTGGTGGCCCCCGCGGAGTGAGGCACCGCGGGTATGTGAGGTAGACCTCGACGTCCCTGGGGAGCTGCGATCTGCGACACTGTCGCCAGTTTCGAGGGCTGCTGGTGGGTCCAGCGGAGTGAGGCACCGCGGGGATCTGAGGTAGACCTCGCCGTCCTTGGGGGGGCGTCGAAACTGTCGCCACTTTCGAGGGCTGCTGGTGGGTCCAGCGGAGTGAGGCACCGCGGGGATCTGGGGTAGACCTCGCCGTCCCTGGGGGGCTGCGATCTGCGACACGGTCGCCACTTTCGAGGGCTGCTGGTGGGTCCAGCGGAGTGAGGCACCGCGGGGATCTGATGTAGACCTCGCCGTCCCTGGTGGGGGTTGCGATCCGTGAAGCCGTCGCCACTTTCGAGGGCTGCTGGTGGGTCCTGCGGACTGAGGCACCGCGGGGATCTGAGCGAGACCTTGCTGTCCCTGGGGGGCTGCGATCTGCGATCGTGTCGCCACTTTCGAGGGCTGCTGGTGGGTCCTGCGGACTGAGGCGCCGCGGGGATCAGAGCGAGACCTCGCCGTGCCTGGGGGGGGGCTGCGATCTGCGACACTGTCACGTTTGTCCTGCGGACTGAGGCACCGCGGGGATCTGAGGTAGCCCTCGCCGTCTCTGTGGGGCTGCGGAGTGCGGCACTGGGTAGACCTCGCCGTGCTTGGGGGGGCTGCGATCTGCGACGCTGTCGCCGCTTTCTGTTGGTGAGTCCTGCGGAGTGAGGCACCGCGGGGATCTGAGGTAGACCTCGCCGTCCCTGGGGGGCTGCGATCTGCGAAACCGTCGCCACTTTCGAGGGCTGCTGGTGGGTCCAGCGGAGTGAGGCACCGCGGGGGCCTGAGGTAGACCTCGCCGTCATTGGGGGGCTGCGATCTGCGACACTGTCGCCACGTTCGAGGGCTGCTTCTTGGGTCCAGCGGAGTGAGGCACCGCGGGGACCTGAGCGAGACCTCGCCGTCTTTGGGGGGGCTGCGTTAGTAACCACTACGACGCCCTTATTATATCTTGATCGGGGGCCTGCGAGCCTTCCGATTTCTGCTCGCAAAATCACAGGCGTACATGTTACGTCATCGCCCCCGTTGTAGCAATCCTGATGTAGTTATGCCCCGCATTGCGCAAGGGTTGGGTACGTCGCCAGGGTAATTTTTTGTAACGCTCTTGGGCAAGGAATTCCCGAGAAAGGTTTCTGGATGTCCAGTCCTGCTCAACATCTGTGTTCATAAAGTTTCTTCATTTTCGAAGGCATGTCGAACGGGGCTATTTTCTTATACTATCTTGCCACAACAGCGTCGGTTGGGCCCCAGTTGGCGTCCATAGTTCCCGTGGAGGGCTCCTTCATTCTCGGCTTCCTCGACCCGCCAAAGGTGCCGATGCCCGTGATAGACATCCACGGGATTCGCGACGATTGTGTGCCCGCCAATGTGTCCAATTCGTGGGGGAAGTATAAGAGGACGGGATGCCCAGTCGACAGAGCCGGCCGCAACGGGTGCACTGTCGGCGACGACGGATGGTTGTACCACCCCGTCCACGAGATCATGGCACGTTGGGCGACCGCGAACGGGTGCCCCGCCGACGGGAAGCCGACGCAGGCACCCACGCGCCATGATGGGAAGACTCGGGGAACAAACATCTCCACAAACATGAGCTTTCGAAGCTCCGCACGGATTTCTTGGGTTGGCGTTGGACAGCCTTCCTTGGCGAGTGGAGCGCGTCAGGGGCGGCGCTGGATACGCCGCCAGGTGGGCCCAGCGCCGATCCAAGAAATCCACGCGTAACTGCGAAGGTTTTGTGTGCATGCAGTGTTTCTTCCTCTGAAGACGGGGTGGTCGTGCGTGATGCCCTTCGGAGACCGCTGTGGTGCGCCTGTGCACCAGTGCACCCACAACCTCGCCCACACCTGGCCGTTCCACGTCGGCCAGGGGAAGAAGGGCAGGCGGAGCAGGCTGTTCGGGGAGGCCCTGTGGGATTTCATGCGGGACAAGCGGCGGAGCCAGCCGACCGACCAGCAGCTCTCCCTTGTCGTTTAGCCCCCGTCGCAATCTCCAAACGGGTGAGCGCGTGGGCCTTCCTGACTTGTCGGGTGCTCGCTTTCAATACGCCGCGCCCCACTTCCCTGCTCCCCCTCCCGCCTCCCCCTCCCGCCTCTGCACCCCCCACTCGTCTCGTGCCCCTATACCAAGGAAACTCCGCCTGCGGTCCAAGCGGCACAGTCCGCGTGCCCCCCCCCCCCCGCCCATGTCTGCGCACCCCTTACTCGTCTCGTGCCCCTCAGGGAGTTCCATCCACGGCCCAAGAGGCACAGTCCGCGTGTCGCCACCCTGCCCACGTCGGCACACCCCTTACTCGTCTCGTGCCCCTCAGGGAGTCCCACCCACGGCCTGGCGACACAGCCCGCATGCTGCCCCCAGTCCATGTCGGCATGCCCTTTGCACGTTTCGTGCCCCTCGGGAACTCCACCCACGGCCTGGCGACGCAGCTCGCATGCAGCCCACGACAAGTGTGGGCACACCCCTCTCACGGTTCATGCCCCCTTTAGGGCATCCACCTACACGGTTCAAACAGTTTTGTTACCATGCCGCCATCCCAGCCCATGCTGGCACACCCATCACGATTCACGCCCTTCAGGAAGCTCTTCCTGCGGCCACAGCCACATAATCCACATGTCACCAACCTTCAAATTTCGGCTTATCCCGCACACGTCCCGTGCCAGCCAGGAGGCTCCCTCTGCGACACAGTCCGCATGCCGCACCCCCGTCCAATTGCCGCACCCCCTCCCAATTTCGGCACATCCTTCACGCGCGGATCGTGCCCCACCGGTAGCTCCACCTGCGGCCCCAGCGATTGAGTTGGCATGCCGCCCTCCGCCCTCTTCGGCGCCCTGCCCGCGCGGTGATCTTGCTCAACAGAGGATTCGACGCGCCTCCGCGCAATTGTCCCCGCAGCGCGTCGAAGACGAAGAGAGGGCCACACCCTGCACGCAGCTTCGTGGGGTTTCGGTCTTTCGCCGGGCGAACTTCCTCCCTGTCTCTGCCGCGACGGGGGCATCTCCGAGCAGGACCTCGGGTCGACTACACGTAAGAGTGACCCGTCGTTGGGGTGTTGGGGTGAGCTTTGGTGCGGGCCAACTGGGGTCCCCCGATCGCCGAGCGCCATGCGATAGTGGCATCTTGCCTGCTTGGATTTGGCCTCCCCGCGCCCCCCGCACGCCGCGCACCAAGGGTCACTCTTGTCTGGGGCCACTCTTGCGTGCAGCCGATCGGGGTGCGGCTCCCTGATCACGTCGGTGCACGGGCCGGCCCGTCCCTCTGACGGGGCAGCGGGGCGCGGCCCACAGGGAGGCCCAGGCGCGGCCCTCCCCTGTGGCCTGCGGCAAGACCTCGCCGCCACGCTGGCGCAGCAGCGCAGCAGGAAGGAGGTCGAGCCGGAGACCTGTTCCGAGTCGGCGCCCCGTCTGAGCTGGCCTCGCGTTCCTCGTCCCTCCTCATTCCGCACTCTTCCTCCTTCTCCTGCCCGCGCCCCCCTGTGTTGTTCTCCTTGAGGGCACGTCGGAGTCTGTTCGGGGTTCTTCTTCGAAGCCGTCTTGGGGCCCGTCAGGGGTCTCGGGGACGTCCCAGGGCATGACAGTTCCACCGGGCTCTCCCGAGGAGGCTCGGTTGAACCATCTCAGGGATGTCTGGGCGGGTGTTGCGGCTGTCTTGGGGTCCTTGGGGGCGGTCTTGGGCTCTTTGAGTTTTCTAGTGTCGTGTTGGAAGTTTCCTGATGCTCCATGAAATTTTCCCGATGTGCCGGAAGCCAAACACATACACACGCACACTGATGTTCCTTGTGATGTCCAATGCTTTCAGTCTCACAGTGCACCGCTGGAGGCTTCTTTAAATCGTGTAGTTGGGGCATTTTTGGGAGATGTGGGAACATTTGGGAGTTCATGGGGCCGTTAGTGGATCGTTTTTTCTGGGCGTCCTGAAGTCGTTCGAGGTGGTCTTCGGCTCTCTTGGAGTCGCCTACTAGAAGTCGGGAGGGCGCAAGGGAGCAATGCTCGGAGGCAATTTACCAGGCCAGTCGCGGTACAGGGCGGCCCGGGAAAATTTCAGAAATTCCACCAGACAACCAACAAGGATTCGAATGCGCCCTAATCGAGTGAGCGCGTTGGCGGATTGCAGATGATAAGGCCTCGTGCGCACGCGTGCATATTCATGGAGACCCAATCGAACGGTAGGACGCCGTTTGACTCTCTTGGTGCATGTACCACTTTCTCAACCTTGTCCTCCTCTCTCCTGCCCCCCTGGCTAAAGCCAACTGACGGCCGACACAGAGTGAGTGAATTGCGGAAAACATGCTCCCAGGGCGAACTCGTTGTCATCGTCGATCCATCGCGGTATCGCCAGTCTCACCCCCTCCCCAGTTCCACCTTACCCTTCCTCCCCCAGTCTGCGCCTCCTCCTCATCCTTCTCCTCCTCCTCCATTTCTTCCTCCTCCTCCTCGTCCTCCCCCCCCCTTCTTGCACCCCCCCAGCTCCCGAGGAGGAGGAGGAGCAGGAGGAGGAGGAGGAGGAGGTGGCCGAGGAGGAGGAGGAGGAGGCCACCGAAGACTTGCACAGTGCCAGACTGGTCGTGCCTTAGGCGACTGGCTTCCAGGGTCGCAGTGCGCGGCCACTGCGGCCAGAAGTGTTATGGCCTCCGGGCGGCGTCCACGCGGCGCGCACTGGCTCCTTCGCCCGAGCTCCCACCGGACACGCTCGACAAGTGGCCAGAACTCACGGGGGGTGGGTCTGAGAATGGCGCGGCGCCTGGGCAGGTGGAGGAAGAGGAGGGAGGAGGGAGGAGGGAGGAGGAGGAGGAGGAGAAGGAGGAGGAGAAGGAGAAGAAGGAGGAAGAGGAGGAGGAGGAGAAGGAATAATGAACGAGCAGGGAGGAGGACGAAGGAGTAGAAGAGGACGAAGGAGGAGGGATGGAGGACGAGGAAGAAACGGGGGAGGAGTCCTGAGAAGGAAAGAGGAGGGAGGTGGACGCGGGGGGCAATGCTCGCGGCAGGCACCTTCTTCTTCGAGGGCGGTACCAACGCGGCGTTCCTGCAGGGCGCCGCGGCGGCGCCCCCTGCCAGCGGGCTGTCGGTGATCGACCCCACGACCACATGCGAGGACGTGGAACTCGCGCTCCCGGCACCGCGGCCGTGTTCGCCTCCGCTCTCTCCTCCGTCTCCCTCCTCCGCATCCCTTCCCTTCCCTTCTCCTGAGTCACTCCTCCTTTTCCCTTCGCATCTTCCACTTCCCGCCTCCATCATCGTGCGTTATCCTCCTCCCTCCGCCTCCTTTTTTCTCCTCTTCCTGCTCCTTCGCCTCTTCCTCCTCATGACGTGTGTTTTCCTCCTCCCCATCTTTTCGGACGCAAATCCTGGGAGGTCAAATTCTGATTTTGCCCTGGTCCGAAATCTGGTTTAATCCCGCTTAATCCGGCTTAATCCCGCTTAATCCGAGGCCCACTCCGGCGTAACAGCTCCGAAATGGGGCTTAATATTCCTTTATCCTTCCGACGAAAACCTCCCAGTAGTTGCCTCCTAACATATTTTCTCCTCATCATGTTCCTCCTCTTCCTCCTCCTCCAGCCGTTCTTGTTCAGGTTTTTTGGCCTGCGTTTGAAACAGCCGTCTTCAAAGAGGAAATCGCTGTGGCGGGCCATCTGTTTCGGTGTTCAGGCCAAGAGGCCTCATCCCTCGTCGTCCAGAAACTTCCTGCAAGAGCATTATCTTGTGTCCTGTGCTGCCGCATGGGACAGGATCCCGATGTCCTCCCAGGTCCCAATCAACCGTTGCGGGGATGTCCGTCGTGTGGGCGCAATTCGATTTTCGTGTCCCGCATCAAGCGTCTGTGCGGCAAGAGCGCTCCACATGACATAGTCGACCGCGTCAAGAAGAAGGCAGCGGAAATCAAGTTTTTGCCCAACGTTGCATCGTTTCGTTCGCCTGGTGGTGCATGGGTTCGCGGTCCTCCAGGTGATCATACATAGTCTGCTGTGCACCAGCTCGGTCAGCTACACAAGCAGATTGAGATCTTCGCCAAGCAGTTCGGCAGCCCAGGAATTGTGCGACTACCGCCGCCGCCCCAGATGCAACAGATGGGGGCGCAGAGGCCGTGGCCAATGAGGCTGGCCGAGCGCTGCTGGCCAAGATCAAGTCCCTGGAGCCCCAAACCCACGGAATACGCAATGATTAACCGCCCCCTGCCTCCATCAAGGAGTCCATGGAGAAAGAGTTGGCTGACGTGCGGAAGGAATTCAACATAATGAAAACCTCGTTGTCTCGACACACGGCCATGGGGCACAAGCTGCAGCGCTCCAGTGCCAAACTCGAGCGTCTTGGCGAAACCATCAAGTCCCAGTAGGCTCTCACCGAGGCAGCGACCAAGGAGTTGCAGTCGATGCAGGATAAGACTTGACTGGTGCGCGTGGAGAGCGAGGCTGCGAATCTTGAGTTCCACACGACCATGGCCCAGGTGCTGCCGAGTCCCACGAGTTCTACGGTCCCGCGCGCTGGGCAGGGACGCCTTCAAGGACAACCATGAGGTGCAGCAGCTCGCTGCTTCCCCACACCTCGCGGAGCACCAGAAATTTTGCGAGGCCCAGTCCAAGGCGCAGGCTGCTCAAGTCACCGCCCCCCGCCCAGCTCGCCCCCCCCCCCCATCCCCGCTTTGGAGTTGTCCCAGGTGCAGCGGCCCCTTTCGGGGGCCAATGGTGGTGAGAACCAACCGGCCCCGATGGACTTCGATGATTTCGATTAACTTACAGATGAGGGCGTCGACCAGCTCGGCGCGGCTGTCCGGGCCAGTAGCGATAAAAAACGCGTCTTCTCGGCCCACGTCAAAAAGATTGGGCCTTGAGTTGAGAATCGCAAGTGCGGGCGTCGGTGCGTTCAATGGCCAGGCTCCAAAGCATTGCGGGATCTTTTTTTCCTGCGCAGGTGCCCCCGCCCCCCCTCCGAAGGGAGGCCCAGTCCAGGCGCCGGCAAGATGTCGGCCAGGGTGGCTGTTTTCGGCAGATTGAGCATTGGGCCCCGCTGGCTTTCGGAAGGTGGTCCTCCTATGGCGTCACGTCATATGTTGGAATTCCCAGGGCGGCCTGCGCGGTCGCTTTTCGGTTTCTTTCGAGTCGGCGGAAGGTTCGGGCCCCAGCAATACGGGGCCCCTGCCCACGCGGGCCGCTCGGCGTCGGGCCCGGCTCACTCGATTATGGCGGGCGATTCCAACGTGTTCTCCGAGGTTCTAGAAGGTCTTGGGGTCGCTCGAAATCTCGGCGCTCTCGCGATGTCGCCGAGGATGCCGAGACGAGGATGCCGACGCGCAGGCCCCCCTCGTCTAGTCCCATTATAGATGTCTTCCTGGCGCGCCCCGGCGTTGCTCGTCTGGCCCAAGATGTCGCCGCTGATGCGCTTTGGGCGATCAAACCGAGCCCGTCAATGCATCTGGCGATCCGCCCCGATGCATTTTGCTCTCGGCAAGTTGTCTTCATACGTGTCAGCTTCTAGAGCTGCCCCTTGGACCTCGACCAGATGGGGTGCGCCTGGGGGGGGCGCGTCACCTGGCAGCGCATGCTGCCGCTCATGCTCGACGCAGCCTCGCCGGCGACGCGCGGGGCAGTCGTTGGTCGGATATACCGCTGGTCGCGCAGAGTTCGAGCCGGCGCAGTTCTTGAGCGTCGAAGCCAACGCTTGAGGCCGGCGCGGGAACGCCGCGAGGTCATCGCGGGCGCCGGTTTTCCATCGGCCAAAATGCGCAGAAGATCGGCTCCAGATCTGTTCAGGCCGGCGGCGGTTCGGCAATTTTTTGCCGAGCATCTTTTGGCCGCCGAGAATACTGTTGAGAGCGAGTCCCGCGTCGTGGCCCTCGCGGGCCCGCCGCGGCACTCTCGCCTTTGAGGGGGTCGAAACGTCAGATTGGATGCCCCCCTCGGGGAGATGCGGCACCCAGCTGCATAATGGCGGTCTGGTGGCGCGCGCGAGGCGGTTGCTCGCCGGGGCGCTAGAACAGGGCGCCCTTGGAGGGCCAGCTCTTTCCACGCGCCATTTCGCCGAGTTTCAGAGGGCGCGGCAGCCCGCGGCAGCGCGAGTTGCCCCGGCGCCCGAATCGATCGAGCTCGGAAGTCTCTGGGCGGCAGCGTCTGTTCCTCCGCCGGCCTGGGCCCCAGATCGCAGTGGTCTTGAACGCGCGCCCCCCGATCGCACGCCGGCGGCGTCGAAGTTCGTTCGGCGCGCGCGCTGCGCGGTCTGAAGATTCCTCGCGCGCCCGCCACGTCAGTCTCCTTGGTGGCACAGGCTCGGCGGCGATGTCGCTTCTATCCGAGGCCATCGAGCGCCTCGGCCTGTTCCCGTCGCAGCTCTCGCGGATGCTGCTGCCGATCTTAGAGAAGCCCAAAGGTGGATTTCGGCCAATTCTACCTTTGTCGGCGCCAGTTCGGGTTTGGGAACCCTCGAGGCGGTCGGAGGCTGAACCTTTCCTGGAGCGGGCCCCCAGGCCCGATTTGTTTTTCGGGGCTGGTCAATCCTCCGAGGCCACCGCCCAGAAGCGCGTCCGCTGGCTGAAGAAGCGGCCGGTAGTGGTGACATCGCGGCGGCGTATATCTGGGATAGCCAAAAGTTATACGAATATTTTCGGGTTGTGCTGGGGCCCCCCTGGGGTGCTCGCCGAATCCTTCTGCGCCCATTGCCGCGGCCCCAGGGTGCTCCTACTCGGAGCCCACCGTGGCCCCCCTGCCACAGTTTGCGGAATCAGGCTTGCCTGCAGCGTGCATGTTCATAAGTTTTCGTCGAAGTCTATGCCGCGTTCGAATGTGATCAGTCTTGCATCCGCAACCCGGGCCCCACGTGGACGACGGCGCCGTCAAAATGTTCGGCCTCCCTGACTTAGGCATCCGCATTTTCGCTTCGACCGCTGCTGATTTGGGGGCTGTTGCCGAGGCTGCCTCGGCGCGGAGCCAGGCCAAGACAAGGCCGCCTCTTTCGCGTCGAACCGGGGCGTCTTGCGCCGCCTGACCAAGAAGTTAGCTCGCCGCTGACCGTCTCTCGCCAGCAGCGCCGTCGCCCCCCATCGGCGACGGCCCGGCGCCAGGACAGCGCGGGGCATGCAGAAGCGGGCGAGCTAAGAGCCAAGAACGGTTCGGGGCCACGAAGTCACGCCACGTCTTCTTTAAACAGTTTCAAAAGGAGCTTCCTCGGAACAGATCTCGGATGAGTGAGATCTACGGTTCAGGGGCAGGTGCTGGACATGGTTCCATGGCCTTGGGGGCGACTGACAAGAAGTTAGCCGAGCTTTGGGGCGCGCTCTCATCTGGACACGCACCTGCACAATGGGGGATTTTCGCCCGCGGCCAAGACGCGCATCCACGGCGACCACGCCTAGGTCCCAACGGCAGCTCCTGCGCGGCAGGGGGCGCCCGGCATCTGGCGCAGTCCGACGACTCCGAGCGCCGGACCCGCCGTCGCTCAGGGGAGAAATCAGGATGGAGGCCTCCGAGGCATAGCAGCTCCCACTGGGCCCTCGACATCGGCGCTCCTCCAGAGGCCCAGGTCGCTGCGCGCGCGAGTCTGCGCCGCGTAGGTTGGGGGGCGTTTCCGCCCCGCCACCGGCGACGTGACGCAGGCAAACTCGCGGATTAATCCAAAAACCGCATTAAGTGCACAATGTGTTTTTCGACCCCCTCTGTCACAAAGGAGCAATCAGATGGGCCCCCTCTGTCACGGAGGGGCTCGTTCTGGGTGCTTTTCTGCCGCGGGAGCTCCCGCTGCGACTGGAGACGATGGAAGGGGGGGACATGCGATGGCTGGATGGGGGATTGGGGGAGAGGGACAAGAAAACGATGAAGGAAAGGATTAGGATGTCCACTTCCACGTCCACGGGCCCTAAATTGGCTGGCCCTGCCCTTCTCGGCTGGGCTGTCTTTGGGCTGTTTGGGGGGTCTGCTGGCCCTAGTTGGGCCGCATTCGTGGGGCTGCGGCTCGCGGGCATAAAAGTTAACATCACCAGAGTAAGCAGGAAAAAACAGTGCAGGAGCAGAAGGAACGAAGCGAGGGAGGAGGAAATGAGGGGGGAACGATGAGAAGGATGAGGAGTCTGCCTTTCAGCGTCGCCTCCGGGAAGGCTCATTGGAGGTCGGTCGGCGGAAGGGCGCCGCGCCTCTCCTCTCCTCTCCTCACCTCCTCCTCTCCTCTTCTCTCCTCGCCTCTCCTCTCCTCTCCTCTCCTCTCCTTTCCTCCTCTCCTCTTCTCTCCTCCCCTCTCCTCTCCTCCTCTTCTCTCCTCTCCTCTCTCGTCTCCTTTCCTCCTCTCCTGTCCTCTCCTCTCCTCTCCTCTCCTCCTCTCCTCTCCTCTCCTCTTTCGTCCTCTCCTCTCCTCGCCTCGCCTCGCCTCGCTCGCTCCGCCTCGCCTCTCCTCTCCTCTCCTCTCCTCTCCTCTTCCTCCTCTCCCCCCTCCCCTCCTCTCCTCTTCTCCTCCTCTTCTCTCCTCTCCTCTCTCGTCTCCTTTCCTCTCCTCTCCTCTCCTCTCCTCTCCTCTCCTCCTCTCCTCCTCTCCTCTCCTCTCCTCTTTCGTCATCTCCTCTCCTCGCCTCGCCTCGCCTCTCCTCTCCTCTCCTCTCCTCCCCTCCTCTCCTCTCCTCTCCTCTGCTCTCCATGACGATGCTGCCGATGCTGCCCATGTTTTGTTCGTCCGATTGAGCCTGAAAAGTAGGGATATAATCCAGTCCAGAGCAGCACTCAAACTGATAAAGAAACCTGTTGTGGCGTGGGGGTGCGTTGGAGGTTGGAGGTGTTGGAATTGGAGGTGCATGATGTTCGAAGGATCGAGACCGAAGAGTGGAAAGCAGAGGGCCTGGAAAAAGTAAGGGCTCTTGCCGCCACCCCACTCAACGCCGAGCGCAACACCGATGCTGCAACTCCGATGTCTGCGCTCAGACCTGAGGCAGTATCAAGCTGACCGCCAGCCCGGCTCGCCCCACCTACTTCAGCAAGTGCCCCGCGGAGACCTTGAAAGCCTTCGCAGCTGCCTTAGCTTTAGCAAGTGCCTTGCGCTCCTCAGGGCCCAGCTGCTTCTTCTCCTCCGCGGCCTCGGTAGTTGTACTCTGGCGGCGACTGATGTCGCCAACCAAGCCGTTGATACCGAAACTTGTCGGGCCCGCGGGCTTGCTCTTGCTTTTGGCGCCACCGCGGCGGACGGGCCCCAGGGGAATCTGGGTGAGCTCGATCACCACCGTGCCATCGCTGGACGCAGAGGCGCCCTGTTCCTGGAGTCGGTCGAGCATCTGTTGCATCGTGGCTTGGTTGGGCACCAAGTAGGGCATGCTGATCCTCACGTGCTAGGCCATACCACCCATCAAGAGCGCCTGGTGATGGAGGGGAATCTCGATTTTGTCCCGTACGAGTTTGCACGTGGGGACCTCATTTGTAACCGCACGCGCGCCCCAGGCAGCGACGATGACGCTCTCTGGAGTTGGCGTAATCTGATCTCCAGCAGGCTCACGAGACACACACAAGGGAAGCACCATTACGAGCTCGTCCTCGTCCATGATGTGAAGCTTCGCCAGCAGCAAACACCCGTCGGTCCTGAAACAGGTCACGTTGCCGCAGACGCTCAGCTTGAACTGCGTGTCCTGCTTAGCGTCGGCGTAGACCCTCCCGTTGCTGCTGTCCACCTTGATCTTGTCGAACGCGCTGGCCTGGACCTGGAACTCGCGGATGAAGAGGTGCGACTCGATTGCCTTGCACAGCGTTTTGAGCATGCCAGCTTGGAAATGGCTTTTCGGGATCATGATCACTGGTGAGTCGGTGTCCCGTTCCAGCTCCATTGCGTCGAGTACGTTGGTGCCAATGTACGTGTTAACAGTGTCGAAGCCCACGATGGAATCGACGGTGGTGGTCTTCTTCTCCTTCGTCTCAGGCTTGTTATCCTCCTGCGTCTCAGGCTTCGACTCTGGTTCCGGCGCGGTCTGCGCACCGTCGGCTTGCGGAGCTTGAGCTGGCCATTGAGAAGGTTGCGACTCCGACGTCGGCTGGGAATCATGTGAGCCGGAGGGGAAGAGCTTCCTTTTGAAGGCCCCCTTGGCACGCTTCTCCACGGTAAGCCAAAGAGCATCGCGTGGACTGGCGTTCTCAATTTTCACAATCTCGTCAAATAATGATGCCCATGCCTGCACCCAGTAGTCGATCGACTTGGCTTTCAGGTTCATGTCCCAGACGCCCAACATATGGAACAGATTCGAGTCCAGCGGCGGCACGGCCATCACGATATCAAACAAGTGCTTGGACGCAGGGTTCTGGCTGGACTGTCCGAACTGTTCATCCTTAGCGACCAACTGATGTAGCATGCTCATGGCGTACTTACCTCGGAGGAGCGCGAAGACGGTGGTGCTTTGTGTGTCTGCGAAGAGGTCGGACACCGCCGCTCCTGGGAAACCGCCCTGCTGCACTGTGAACTCCGTGATGTCGGCTGCGAGGTCCATCCACTCGAGCCTGAAGGGTAGCGCAGCCGCGATGATCTTCATCAAGTCGCTGATGGATGGGTGGGTCTTCGGCTCGCTGAGGCTCTTGTCCTTGAACTCCTGGGCGGCCATCTCGACCTTCACACTCGCCGGGGTCAAAGACGGATGGAACTTGATCCTCATAGAGGGCGGGTTCTCCTGCATGAACGCTGTGATGGGATCTTTGAGCATGGCCACGCTGGAGGTGATGTCTTCCTCTGTCACAGGGATGGACGAAGTATGGCCCGAAAGCTTCCGACGAGATGTCACCTCATCTTTCCCAGTAACCTTGCCCAGGACCTGGAGCAGCGCTGCACCAACAGCTGACAGTCCCGCTGACGACTCTGAAGAAGATGCGTCTGCCGACGCCGACGCGGCCCCGGCTCCTCGAGTAGCGGCGGAATCGGACTGTTTGATCCCGGAGACATTTGCAGAAGTAATTGCGCCTGCCAACTTCGGCCGCAGCACTGACCAGGCGGTAAAGGTCATCCCGCTTATGCTGATGTTGGTGTTCCAACAGAACAACAAGCTCGTGGAGTAGATCTGGTCCTGCCCAGCTGCCCCCGCCCCCACGCATTCACGATTCAGTCAGGCCAAAGGTAGGCCACAGCCAATTTCAGAAATGGGAACTCGGGCCGAAAACAGTAAAGCACAAACGAACCTCCGCTTCCCTCGGGGGTATCCCTTCTCCCTCCCGCCACCCTCCTCTCCTCATTTCCTCCCCTCTCCCTCCTACTTCTTCTCTTCCATCAATCCTTGACCATCGCCTCGTCATCGTCGAAGGGATCTCCTCCGCCTCGTAGTTGCTCCGAGCCTCGACGTACATCACCTGCACGTCGTCGATCCACACAACGTCTAGCTCCTTCCCGTTCTTCAAGGCGACCTTCAGCTTGAGATTGGACGCATTGCTCGCGGCGTCTGCGGTCTTGGACTGCTTGGCTTTCTTGTGAGGTGGCGGCTGCGGGTTGGGCGTGGCCTTGGCCTTTGCCTTGGCTGCTTCGACGGCCTTCGCCTTTGCCTCCGCGTACACAATGCTGTCAGCCATCTCAGTCACGATCAGCTTCATCTTGTCCTGGTTCTGGGTGCTCATGCTGTCGATGAGCCAATTCTGGCAGTCCTCGGTCGGGAAGATGAACCTGGCGCCCTGGATGAACAATCTGGCGAGGTCCTCGGTGGACCAGTGGACTGTTCCAATCAACTTAGCCACCTGCGTGCTCCAGTAGTGCAGCATTTTGAGCATCATCTTGTGATTCAAGCCGGGGGCAAGGAAATCGCACTCGTCTCCAAGAATATGTTGGAACTTGGGCCACATATTACCCAGCTTCTTCAACGTGTTCATCAAGCTGCGCGCCGCCAAGAAGAGCCCCCGGGTATCGTAGATCTCCTTGTAGTGCTTGTCAAGGAAGTCGGACAGCTGCTTTTCGCATCCGTCGTCCCCTCGGCCTTGTTTCCCCAAGACGATGCCGTTCGCGCACGCGTGGGGCCTTCCACTCCGAGTCCGCAGTCTCAACTTTGTCGATGATTTCGAGGAAGGTTATCCCCACCCCTCCGTGGAAGGTGTTGTAAAAGTCGCGGATGTGCTCCACACAGTCGATCGGCATGGCGCTCTCGTACTCATCGAGGACAAGGCCCGCCGACAACGTAGCCTCGACGTTTTTCTTCTGGACAGGATCCGTCGTGTTCTCGTCCACCGCCAAGTACACGGCGCGAGAGACTGATCCATAGGTAAGCATTCTCCACGGGGGGATCCCATTGCTCTCGCCTGGAGCCGAAGACAGCACAGCAATCGCGCCACCTCGGACCCCTTGAATGTTCCCGTACTTCAGGATGCTTCGCTTGAAGCGCTGTATCTGGATGTTGTTCTTCCGAACGTTTAGCTCGTGTGGGACGATGAGGCGGCGGCCAGCCGGGTCGAAGAACTCCGCTTGCACGCCTGCACGAACCAAGGAGTCTTGCTTGATCTTGTCCAGCATGTGCATTCCCATTGGGGTGCCAGGGTATCGCTCGAACGCCGTGTGGCACTTCCTGTACTTGATTGCTCGAGCTTGGGTGGAAAGGTCAGCGCCAGGTGCAGCGCCGTCGCCCCCAGCTCCCCCGGGCCCCCCGTGTTGCTGAAGAGCAGCCGCCATCGCCTTCCCCTTCGCATGCCCAATCATGGTTGCGAAGTTGGCCCAGACCGAACGGGGCCAAAATTATATGTAAGGGAGGCCCAAGGATGTGGGCTAGACCTCTGAAGCACCTGGCGTTACCAGGTCGGATCGGAACCGAAGAGCTTGCTACGGAACCCCGAGCCTGTGTGACCCTGAACAGTCTGTTCGAGTCGAGCGAGTCGAGTTCAGCAATTGACGGAACCGTAGGGCGAGGAGGACAGGGGAAGAGGGGAAGAGGGAGGATAGTTTCACTCATAATCCTTGGACGCTGGACGCCATGGCTGCGGCTGGCAATGACGATCTCTGCTCGACGCAGGCGCTCATGCGCTCGAAGGTGGTTGCCCCACCTGGACCTTGCAACGAGCGGGCGGGCGGAGCATTGGAGAACTAGATCCGACAACGCTCGTATAGCGAGCACCCGCGGGAGCTTTAGCACCGCGCGCCCTGTACTCGGCCAAATTCCTTGCATCTCCCACACAGGTTCGTGTGCCTGAAATCTAACTACTTAGGGAAAGACCGAATCAAACACTGGTGGTTTGGAACGATAGCTAAGGCCAAAATGGCCACGTTTAAATTTGCAGTGCAGTGCCCGTGCCCTACTCCCACACTCGTGTCCTCTTCCTACCTGTCACCCAGCATCCCTCTGCGAGGAGGACGAGGAGGAGAAGGAGGAGATGGAGGAGGAGGAGGAGGAGGAGGAGGAGGAGGGTGGGGAGGAGGATAAGAATGAGGCGAGGGATGGAGGAGGAGGAGCTGAGGAACAGTGGAACAGCGAAGCCAACCGTGCTGCCGTTCAGACTCAGAGAGTCAAGGTGGGCGTCTCCCAGTCGGTGAAGAGGAAGGCGTACGTAATGGCGCTGCCGATGACCATCACCTGCATGGTGTTCCCAATCTGATGCTTGACGCTCTGGCGGTTGCGGGTCATCATGGTCCCCACGGAGTAGGAGGTCGCAATCCTGTTTGCAGACCCACTAGGACTTGTCATCCACGACAGGACAGGCAGGCCCTGCGCGATCATCGACTCGGTTGGGAAGAGCCAGCGGCGATACCTTTTCGAGGTGTTGAAATCGATCGAGGGGTTACGGATGATCGTGTACATCACCTGCCCATTGTTCTGCATCCCGCGATTGTGTTCTGGCCTTTGATTTAGGCTGCAGACCATGTTGGGAGGATACGCCTGCCCGTAGTCATTCAAGATCTTCTTCTCGGCATCCGTCAGCGTCTCCTCGAATGGAGGGGGCTGCGCAAGGAGCTGCTGGATGGGGCGTGTGTTGGCCACATTCTTCTTGCGATTGCGAGCCCAGTCCAGCTCTGACCTTGCTTCGTCCGAGCCCGCCGGGACAATCATGAAGTCATGGAAGGTGAAGTTTTTGCCGAGCTCGCGGTAGAACGCTGGCATGATGTTGGCCACAGAAGCAATAGCTTGTCCAACCTTCTCTCTGTGATGCCCAATTCCGTAAAATCTGCTCCTCCGCACAGGATGCCCAAAGTCCGGCCCATCGAGGACCATCGGTTGCCAGATGTATTTGCTTCCGAACAGTTTCTGCAAGATGGCCCCATCGAACAAGTCCGACTGCTCAACGATGAGGACCTTGATGTTGAGAATCCAGATGATTGCAGAAGTTTCGCCAGCATGCGCACCGATGGCGGCCAAAGGGCGGCACGAGATTCCGGCAACGTGAACGTCTGTAGTAACCAGCCTCCTCGTGTCGCTGCTGCGCAGGTCCTGCTGCTTGATGTTCACTGCCACCCCACACTGGACGAGCGGAACCAAATCGTCCAGGCTGATGTCCTCCCCCGCCGCCTTCATATTCGTCAGCTCGCGTCGGATCTCATCGGTCCAGAAGTCGTCCAAGTCGCCGTACAACTCCATGATGTTAGACGGATGTAACTTCAACTCCCGCTGGCACTCCTTATCATTCTCGATGGCCCAGCAGCAAGCGGGCTTGCGACATGTACTGATCCCATCAAGACGAACGTTCGCGGCCTCAACCGACATGATCACACTGCAGCCTGGCGCGTCTATCCCTGCGTAGGCGAACGACATGGTCTTGCCCTCGACGGCGCGCTTGTAGAGTTCTGCTGCTGACAACCCACTCGGCCCTAGGACGGGGCCGCTTGGGAGCGCCCAATGAACCTGCTTGTCAGTCGACTCGTGTAGATTGTCCTGGATCGCACTCAGGTTGTGCTCGGCCCACATGTAGTCCTCGCGCAGGCTGTTCACGATAGGTCTGCGATTCTGCACCGTGGGCTCGGTGAGGTTAGGCTGCGTCTCGTCCAGCTCGCCAGCTGCTTGATCACCGGCCTGTGAAGGAACAAGCAAACAAAGGAAAAGGGGAGGACGAGGAGCAGGAGGAGGAGGAGGAGGAGGAGGAGGAGGAGGAGGGGGAGGAGGAGAAGGAGGAGGACGAGGAGGAGGAGGAGGAGCAGGAGGAGGTGGAGGCGTCCTGGGTTCCTGGGGCCTGGGGGCCTGGGGTCTAGGGGTCCTTTGGATGGGAGTGGAAGGGAGGGGATGACGACGGCCCTTGGGATGATAAGAGGTAAATTGATTTCCCCTCCAGACCGTCAGGGTAGGAGCTGCAGCTGGAGAGACTGAAGTCCAGAGAGCCCTCGTCGTCGTCGGACCCGTCGGAGGCCGCTTGCACACCGACGTCCTCATCGGCCTCAGGCTCGATCTCAACCTTGTCCTTCGGCTCATCCTTCGTCTTGTCGCTCGGCTTGTGGTCGTCGCCGTTCGAGTCGTCGGTTTCGCCACTCGGCTCCTCGCGAGACACTGCGGGCATCCAGGCTATTGAGCTCGAAGGTTCCTTGAAGACGAATCCAGAGGGACACGGCTTCAGGACATCGGGGTCGCCGATGACCACCCAGCCCTGCGGGTCAAAAGGAGAGGGCGGAGGAACAATGGAAGTGGGAGGGAGGGGAGGAGCGAGCGAGGAGGGGGAGGAGGGACCAGGAGCAGAGGCAGAGGGGTTAGCATGAGAAGAAGAAGGAAGGAGGCAAGGGCATGGGCCACAGCAGGCCCCAGGACCCCAGGACGGGCCCCAGGACGCCTCCTCCTCCTCCTCCTCCTCCTCCGCCTCCTTCTCTTCCTCCTCCTCCTCCTCCGCCTCCTTCTCTTCCTCCTCCTCCTCCACCACCTCCTCCTCCTCCTCCTCCTCCTCCTCCGCTCCCTGCTCTATTTGATGGGCCCTCAGCCCGCTGCTTATTGAAGGGAAGGTATAGCGGCGGGTCGAGCGTCTCGTTCTTCTCGACGACCCACGCGAAGATCTCGGGGAACTTCTCGGGGTCCTTGAGATGCAGGCCGAATAGCTTCTCGAGGGTGTCGACGTCGGTCATGGTTTTGTCGTAGTTCTCTGTGAGATCACTGGGAGATGTGATTCGGCGGCATTCGACCCACTTGCATTTGACAGTGGCAATCCAAACCTCCTCTGTCTCATCATCATCCACGAAACCTTTTTGCAGGATGTAGATGTCCTGCCCTCTGGTCCGGCACTTGCAAACTGTAGGCCGAACCTCCCAAGTTTTGTAGTGCGCACAAGCCCCTGCCTCCGTAGCGAGAGGCTGAAACTTCCAGGCGTGTTCAGGGCGGACGAACAGGCCAGCGGCGTTGATTGGTTTGGCTGTCGGCCAGGCTTTGGTTCTCGGCCTTTGGCCTGCCTGTCTTGGCGATCTTGGGCGCCAACGGCTTCCCCTCCGGCTCGGCCCCGGTACTGTTCCTAGTCAGCAATGTCAAGATGGAGCGCTTCTGAGGTCCCATCGGCATGCCGCCAATCGGCGTCAGTTCGAAAAGCCAGCAGCTGTTTGCAGAAAGAATACTGGCACAAAATCAATCAAGACTTGACGACGCGAGCCAAAACGTCGAAGGACACGAGAGGGCATGTGTTTTTCCCCATATCCTAAGATGGGGTTCTTGTTATTACTTGGACGCTTCCTACTCCCTCTCCCTCCTCCTCTTTCCTCCTCCCCTCCTGTTGGACTTACTCATACTCAGACTTGCTCATACTCAGACTTACTCATACACAGACTTACTCATACTCAGACTTACTCATACTCAGACCTACTCATACTCAGACTTACTCACACTCAGACATACTCATACACAGACTTACTCATACACAGACTTACTCACACCCAGACGTACTCATACACAGACTCACTCATACCCAGACTTACTCATACACAGTATTAGTCATACTCAGACTTCGCTTGGAGAGCAGATTGTGAGGATGTCTCAGGCGGGGCGCTGGTTTCAGCACCCCTAAGGGGAGCCGCCAGGGGTGGTTGCACGGGCTCGTTCGCGGCCATTTTGTGGGGATGTCTCAGGCGGTTTGCTTGTTTCTGGGCCCAACATCCTTCGCTTGGAGAGCAGATTGTGAGGATGTCTCAGGCGGGGCGCTGGTTTCAGCACCCCTAAGGGGAGCCGCCAGGGGTGGTTGCACGGGCTCGTTCGCGGCCATTTTGTGGGGATGTCTCAGGCGGTTTGCTTGTTTCTGGGCCCAACATCCTTCGCTTTCGGAGCAGATTTGGAGGATGTCTCGAGCGAGGCGCTCATTTTCACCCCCCAGGTGGGCCAGATTTTGAGGATGTCTCGATCGGTTTGCTTGTTTTGGTGGCCAGGCTCGTGGCCCTAAGGGGAGCCGCCAGGGGTGGTTGCACGGGCTCGTTCGCGGCCATTTTGTGGGGATGTCTCAGGCGGTTTGCTTGTTTCTGGGCCAACATCCTTCGCTTTCGGAGCAGATTTGGAGGATGTCTCGAGCGAGGCGCTCATTTTCACCCCCCAGGTGGGCCAGATTTTGAGGATGTCTCGATCGGTTTGCTTGTTTTGGTGGCCAGGCTCGTGGCCCTAAGGGGAGCCGCCAGGGGTGGTTGCACGGGCTCGTTCGCGGCCATTTTGTGGGGATGTCTCAGGCGGTTTGCTTGTTTCTGGGCTCAACATCCTTCGCTTTCGGAGCAGATTTGGAGGATGTCTCGAGCGAGGCGCTCATTTTCACCCCCCAGGTGGGCCAGATTTTGAGGATGTCTCGATCGGTTTGCTTGTTTTGGTGGCCAGGCTCGTGGGCGCAGATTCTTCTCAGGATGCCACAGGAGGCTCCAACAGGCTCCAGGAGGCCCCAGGAGACCACATGAGGTCCCAGGAGGCATCAGGAGGCCACAGAAAGACTCAAGAGGCCACAGGATGTCCCAAGAGGCTCCAGGAGGCCCCAGGAAGCTCCAGAAGGCCTCAGGAAACCACAGGAGGCCCCAGGAGGCAACAGGAAGCGCCAGGAGGCCTCGGAAGGCAACAGGAGGCCCCGAGAGGCCCCAGGAGCAGGAGGCCTCAGAAGGCAACAGGAGTGGCTCCAATCCCATGTGTTTTACGTATGCTCCTATCGATTGGGCCTCACCTGGAGCACGATTCTTTGATGTTCTACGTATGTTTCTATAGATGGTCCTTCTCCTGTGTACACAATCCTAAATGTTTTACTCATGTTCCTATATATTGGGCCTCTCCTGGGGCACGAGTCCTTGGTGTTTTACGCGTGTTCCTATAGATTGCCCTTCTCCTGTGGCTCTAATCCGCAATGTTTTATGTACGTCTGTTGCTATAGATTGCGCCTCTCCTGGGGCACGAAACCTTCCTAGGAGGTCCCAGGAGGTCCCAAGAGGCTCCTGGAGACCCCAGGAAGCCCCAGTAGGTTTCAGGAGGCCCCAGGAGGCACCAGGCTCATGCACAGAGACGCGCTTGTACTACTGAGGCTCATTCACACTCCAATTCATTCGCAGTTAGATTGATGTCCAGACCGCCACAACTGAAGCCCGTCAATATTCGAAAGCTCTTGCGCCTAGACATTCACGGCGGACAGGTCCATGCGAGTAGATGCACATATGGGGAGCTCCACGCAGTGAATAATTTTACCCGTTTGTTTTGTCCAATCCCCTAGCACAGAGATGTGGGATACCCTTGATTGGGCCGGGCCTGGGGTTGGGCGGTGGCCCAGCTGGGCCAGCCAGGCGGGGAAGGGCTGGCCCAGCTGGGCCAGCCCAGGGGGGGGCGGGGGGGCTGGCCCAGCTGGGCCGGGGGGGGGGCTGGCCCAGCTGGGCTAGCCTTGCCGAGGAACGCTATCCCCTGTCGCGGAGGGCGGCGAGACCCTTGTGGAACGGAGGGTCGCGGATGGCCACCCCGCTCCCCGCAGCGCTCCAGAGCCTCATCACGGAACTCCGACCGTTACCACTATCGTTGACGCCCCCCCCCACCATGAGGAGCACGCGGGACTGGGGCTCATTCGGGCCGTGCGTCTTAGCGATGTGTTCAGCCGTCTGCTGGCAGTGAGAGGGCAGTGGCCTCTGGAATATGCTCCCTGGCCATTCGACCACTTCAGCATCGGTAATGGGCTGGGCCCCTGGAGGAGTGGTGTATCCATCCGGGTCGGGGACCCGCGCGTTGAGTGTGGCGGTTGGCGTAGTTGATGCTGGCCTTGTCCTCTGGGGGGCGGCGCGGAAGGCCATCGCGTAGGGGATGATTTGGATTGGGATTCCCGTCATGTCGTCAGGTTGGGGCTCAAGCATGAAGAGCCGCTGCATTGCTGTCCACGTTCACGCACACGCACACGCACACGCACACGGACACGCATGCACACCCACACACACACACACACAACACACACACACACACCCACACACACACACACACACACACACACACGCGCACGCACACGCGCACGCACACGCGCACGTGCACGCACACGCGCACGTGCATACGCACACGCACGCGCACACGCACACGCACACGCAGAGAGAGAGAGAGAGAGAGAGAGAGAGAAAACACGGTTCGAGTTCCTTGCAGCAGAACATGCGAAAAAGGCTTCATCTTGGCAGCATAGCCCAGACAGTTGTCGAACCGCTCTGTCTTCGGCCGCCAGCGGCCGTGAGCTCCCTGAGGGTGCGGCGCGCGAAACCCAGGAGTCCGTGGCCTGGGGCATCACCCCGACCGACCTGGCGCCGAAGACCTCCGCAGCCACGCAGCTGCTGCACAGGCGACCGCTCCGCGGGAGGGCTTCCTGCTGAGAAGAACGACTCGAAACAACAGCAGAACTTCATGGCGTGTTTCGCCCGTTTCTGGCATCTTGGACGCTTATCGTCGCCATGGTTGTATCCACCTGGAGCAACAAGCCAGGATGGACCCTGGGAAGGGTCTGGGGAACGGTTTTGAGCGGATGTGGGCCCCTCGGGAGAGCCGCCGATGTGTCAACTGGCCTTCCGAGTGGAGGACGACGATGACAACGACGTGATGTTCTGACGATGCTTCGAAGGAGGGCCAATCGCAGCGAGGAGAATCCAGGGGAAGACAAGAGGGCAACGGTGACGTCGGGAGGAGGAACAGCAGGACGAGGCAGGCAGAGAAGGAGAGCGCCACACGGCACCCAGAAGGAGGATGAAGGGCTTGAGGTTTCTTCCCCGCAGGCCGTAGGTGGCGGCGCGCGTCTCATGATGCGTGGGCAGCGTATACGGCTCGTGGTCTCGTGCCCCCCCTTTAAATACAACGTCTCTGGAGGTTTTCGAACGTTCCCAGTACAGCGCCTGCACTGAAATGCGTTGTGGAATCCCATGAGTCGTTGTGGATTCCGTTGGATTTTTCCTTTGGCCCTACTTGCCGCACTTTTCTGTGTTGCCGCCGCTTGGATTCCCATGAGTTGCACTGCATAGATTGCACCCGTAGGTGGTTACACCCTAACAGCGGGGCACCCCACAGATAGCACCCCGTGTGCGATCCAGGGTCAAGCTTGGTTCACTTCGATTTCGGCGAACGACTCCATCACTCTAAACTATTATTAGGCATACCCGAAACGACCACACCCGAAACTACCATATCCGAAACGACTGTTTTCTAAACTCGTTGATGCAGGCATGCTCAAATGCACTACTATATAAGATGCCCACGTACATGTCGTACACACGCCCAACGACCCCACATGCCTGCCTTGCGCCCGCAGGACTAAGTTGGCCTCCCCGAGTTTTAGACCTATCACAGGGGAATCTGGACTCTGGATCACATGATCGGTGGCACCGTGCAGAGTGCACCCATGAGAAGGGGGGGGGGCGTGGCCTGGACTCTGGATCAGATCATAGACCCCGCAGTTGTGGATCAAAATGAGGGGGCAGGAGTGTCGCCTGCAGTCTGAGAGGCCGGACAGCACATTTACAGAAGCCCGCCGCAGGCGCAGAATTTTCCAACATTGCATTATCAGCCCGCCACAGGCGTTGATACTTCGTCTAAACAACGTGGGCGGATCGCGGGTGGATCACGGGTGGGTCGCGGGCGGGTCGCGAGTGGGTCGCCAGCGAGGACGACGATTACACAACAGCAAGAACAACAGCACTAGCCGCGGAGGCCCATTTCCGGCACGCACCTAAGCATGATTAGGTTGCACCGCACAGATTGCACCTCTGAAGTTGCACCCAGTGGATTACACAGCGTCGTTGTTTGGGGTCCACGCAGTGGCATCATGTTGGAGGCTACCCAGCAGGAGGAGGGAAGTGCGGATGGAAGAGGGGGGCGCAGGCAAGCGGGAGGAGGGCGAATGAGGGGAGAGGGCAGAGGAGGGAGAAGGGAAGAAGATGGGAGGGGGTGATGGAGGGGGGCAGAGGGAGGAGGGAAGAAGGAGGGAGGAGGGAGAAGAATGACGCGAAGGTGGAGTGAAGAGGAAGGATGGGGGCAGAGAGGAGGAGGAATAGGTGGAGGAGGATGGATGGATGCGCGAACACATTTGCCGAACGATCAAAGTGCAGCTGGAACCACAAGGAGAGTCAAAATCGACAGAGATTGGCTAGATTGCCCGCACCATCCTCTCCGAGCACGACGCGACCCCCTTCCGCGAGGAGATCGAGCGCGCACTCCAGAAGATCCCAAAAGAGAGCGGAGCGGACGACATCGTGAAGCGCCTTCACGGAGCATGCGGATGTAGACGAGGGGTCAGGTGTAGTTGTCCGGCGAATTCGAAGACAGAAGCAGTGCTGGAAGCGTTGGCATGTTTCGGCTCTCGGCAGCGAAAGCGACCGTGCCCGTTGAACACAGGTGAATTGCACAGGAGCGCATCCAGTCTCAGGCTCTGCGGGAATGCTGACTCGATAGGGCTGCAGTCTCTGATGAGGTGGGCAGCGCTTTCCGACTGCGCCGCGCTGCGAGGTGAGCACGACCGCCTGCCTGAGATGTTGCCTCGCATGCAAGGGTGACGAGGGGTCTTGGCGCCCCCACCCCTCGTCGCGGCGGCGTGAGGGCGGCCAAGATCTCCGACGACGCCCGCGCAGAGGCCCCCCCCCCAGGATCACCAGGGGCAACGATAGGGGGCGGGAACAGGCTCACGGGGGGGGGGAGGGGTGAAAAACATCGAGCTGGAACTGGCGGTACATTGCCGATAGATCGGCGATAGGCCTGGGATAGCGAATCCGCACGGTCCTGGGAGGGGTGGGCTAGCAGGCCCCTATCGGCGATGCATCGCCGAATCCAGCTCGATGCTTCCGCTCCTGGGCCTGTCACCCCCTCATCTATGCCCTCCAGGATAAGACTTCGCCGGACTGCGGCAGATGTGCACGGGGCCTGCGCACCGCCAGCAGCCGCAGGGCAGCGCTGCTACGGCCGGCTCCCGCGGAGGTCTTCTCCGCGCCCTTCCAGAGACGGCCTGCGCCCCCAGGACCTCGCCCGCGGTTGGTTTCGGTGCCCCGCCACTAGCAGGGCACCAGCAGGGCACGGGAGATCGGGAGGTGATTTCAGGCTTCCCAGATGGGGTCCGAATCGATGGGGTCAGAGGATCGTGCCGCGTCGCCGAT
Source organism: Prorocentrum cordatum (assembly GCA_963575745.1). Lineage (NCBI taxonomy): Eukaryota > Dinophyceae > Prorocentrales > Prorocentraceae > Prorocentrum > Prorocentrum cordatum. The sequence continues at coordinate 231,630 of CAUYUJ010014183.1, read as the reverse complement.
GCATCGGCGATGCGGCTCAATGTTAACCCGAGTTTCTCAACGCCGACGACGCCGATGCATCGCCGATGCATCGGTGATGCATTGTCGATGCGGCGAGAAACTCCGCCCCCATCTACTCCGACCCCATCTGGGAGGCCTCCCGTATGGGAGGTGCTTGCGCGCGTCCGACAGCAGTGGCGCCCAGTGTCAGCCCAGAACGCCTCGTGTACGCGCCAGGCACCCAAGGTCAGCGGGAAGCCGCGGATGGTCGGGATGCGATTGCGGCGCGGGCGCTGCCTTTGGGCAGACTGCGGTTCAAAAACAGGCCCTCCGTTGCAGCGTGAGTGCCCAAGCGGCGACCACGGTCAATTATGTACTTATCCGTAAGGGCTTCGCCCCCTGCCGCCGGCCCCCTCTCTCGGAGAATGGGCCATGGAAGAGCTAAGTCATGAGGCCTTGGCGCTGTCGTGAAGCAGTATCGAAACTTCATGCGAAGCCGATTCGCAATCAGCAAAACCAACTGATCACAAGAGGGGTTACCACACCTGGCGATTGGTAAGACGTGTATGGTTTACGGGCTTGGTTACCACACCTTGCGATTAAAGGGCCGAGGGAGTTCTCGCAGTTTGGGTTACCACGCCTTGCGATGGATGTGCGTGAAGGGTGGCACCGAATTTCAGAAATGTGCCAAATCCCCTGTGTTTTTGGACCCTGACCCCGCGGATCTGCGTGAGGGGTGGCACCGAATTTCAGAAATGTGGCAAATCCCCTGTGTTTTTGGACCCTGACCCCGCGGATCTGCGTGAGGGGTGGCACCGAATTTCAGAAATGTGGCAAATCCCCTGTGTTTTTGGACCCTGACCCCGCGGATCTGCGTGAGGGGTGGCACCGAATTTCAGAAATGTGGCAAATCCCTGTGTTTTTGGACCCTGACCCCGCGGATCTGCGTGAGGGGTGGCACCGAATTTCAGAAATGTGGCAAATCCCTTGTGTTTTTGGACCCTGACCCCGCGGATCTGCGTGAGGGGTGGCACCGAATTTCAGAAATGTGGCAAATCCCATGTGTTTTTGGACCCTGACCCCGCGGATCTGCGTGAGGGGTGGCACCGAATTTCAGAAACAAATCCCTGACCCCCCGCGGATCTGCGTGAGGGGTGGCACCGAATTTCAGAAATGTGGCAAATCCCATGTGTTTTTGGACCCTGACCCCGCGGATCTGCGTGAGGGGTGGCACCGAATTTCAGAAATGTGGCAAATCCCTTGTGTTTTTGGACCCTGACCCCGCGGATCTGCGTGAGGGGTGGCACCGAATTTCAGAAATGTGGCAAATCCCATGTGTTTTTGGACCCTGACCCCGCGGATCTGCGTGAGGGGTGGCACCGAATTTCAGAAATGTGGCAAATCCCATGTGTTTTTGGACCCTGACCCCGCGGATCTGCGTGAGGGGTGTTGATTTCGAGCCCCCCCAGCAATTCAGACAACGCGCCCAGGAGACGCTAAAAATCTTGTTTGGGCCTCCCCCCCCCTCGCGCGGTCAATCAACTAGTTACAGTAACCAGCAAGAAGCAGAACTGTAACACTGGAAACTACAAGCTACAACTGGTACAGGAAACTGCGAACCCGCGCCTACAGCCTGGTGGCCCCACAAGGGGGCCGGCGGACCCCGCCGCTCTCATGCGGGAGCGACACAGGCCGCGGCTGCTCTCCAACTGGAGAGTATAGCGGGCGCGACGGTCGAGCGGCGATATTTGGCGCGGCATGCAGAATGTTTCCACCTCAGTAGATCACAGGGCGCTCGAGAGAATTTACCAATGCGACGCCACTGACATCTCGAGAAACGACACCGCGGCGGCCGCTTCCTGGTGGACCGAGCCAGTGGGAAGCCAGCGTCCAAGATCTTCGAGGGCGTTTCCGCGGCCGATGCAGATGCGACGACGCTCTTCCAGGATGTCTCCCAGTCCGAACGCCGATGGCCGCTGACGGGCGCTGCGCAGAGCGCGGGAATGGAAGGCATCGCACCGAGATTTGCGAGCCCAGAAGATGGCGATCTTCTGCAAGCAAGCGATTGTTTTCTGTTTGGTCGCGCGCCGCACTGGCTGCCGCTCCCACACGACAGGTTTAGTGCGGCGCGACTGCGGCGGGAGGAAGACTCATCCAGATATCAAGCAGTCCGATTCCGGCCCTGGGAAAAGACGACGCCAGAAAGACGCGCATTCCTCCAGGTTCGTCATACCGTTCCTGTGAGGTGTGGTGGGAAGGGCGGGCGAAGGTTTCGCATGCCCGAGAGGAGCGAGATCTGGCATTCTTCCTGACCACTGCCAGTCTTGCTCGAACTACCCCCTTTGACGATTTACGAGAGCGGCAGCCAGTGGGGTGGCGGCCGGGGTCGCCCAAGCAGCAGCTAGCTGCAGTCTTCGTATCCATGACTTGCCAGGAGCAGTTGAATGTGATGCTCCTCGCCTGGATGGGCCGGAACGCCAGGGCGCTGCCATCAAGGGCCGCTGCGACTCCGCGGGCAGAGCAGTTCTTCGAGGGCCTCGAAATCAGAGGAGCATGAAGTATTGATATGGATAGGTTTCAAGATTTTCAGGGTTTCCCGTTCTTCCGCGCGGGCTCCAGGGACGAATGGTCGAGCGCATTCCGTCGCGCAGGTTCTTTGCGTGATGTGCGCGGTGCGTTTTTCGTGCATCGGAGCGCCCTCGGAGATTCCAAGCTGCATTATGTTTTGCTCTTGGAGAGTCCGTGAGTCGCAGCTGCCGTGGCGCGATTTTCGAGGTAACCCCTTCGAGTGTTGTTCGCGGGCGCAGGGCGCGGCGCGCGCTGCGCCCAATCGCACGCGGCGCGGTGCGTGAATCAGCCAGCCGCGCCCGTCGGACCGCCTGGTTTTTTTTGTCCGGATTGTAGAACGTTTCGAAAACGCTTCCGGTTGTTTGGCGCAAGCCGAAAATCTTCAAACATGAATCCAGATATTATCAACAAACACACACAGACACACACACACACACACACCTTTTCTGGGAGGGAATGCGCCCGCCGCGCAAGACATTTGAAGGATTCAGAAATCCGGAACTGTCAGAATCGATTCTGGGATTTTTCGAAAAGTAGGCCAGACATGTTCACAAACGTTCCCTGGTTTTTCAGATCTACCCCCGAAGAATGTTCTTGAGTCGCGCGTGATTTGCCTTACGAGGTCTGTGGATATCCGCCGAGGCGCGCAGTGCGCGGCGGCGGGCGACAGGACGGCGCGCCACCGTCCCCCCAGCGCTCGCCAACGAAAAGGGGGGCTTACAAGTGCCAAATAGCCCCCTACGGGCGACCACTCGATTGCGAAAGGGTGACCGACCAGCGGCGCCAGGCAGAGTAGACAATGCTCGGCGCGAAGTGCACCCCGCGCAAAAGCTGTTAGAAATCCCGGAACCCCTGGAACGCATCAATAGCACGTTGTGTCAATCGATTTTTCTCGTCCTACGAAACACTACTCGGCCAGGACAGCAGCCGCGGCTTTCCTCGAGGTCGCTGGGCACATCGATGCGCCCAGCGCGAGCCGCTCCAGCGGGGCCTGCGGGAGCGCCTCCACTGGCGCCAACGTGAGTGAGTTGCGCGCGGTTCGGCCACCGGGGCCGCCTGAACGTGCTGCCGAGCCCAGTGATCCCGCAGCTGGGCCCGTCGAGGTTCGCCCCCCTTGGAGCCAGCTGGGGGGCTGAGTTGGCTCAGCACTGGGTCCATCCAGCAAGAAAGGCGGGCGGGCAGGTTCGAGGTTCTGGGTTCGGGAACGTTTTTTGCCGCTTGGTGTTTCCATGGCCGTGTTTGGGCCCCTCGTGTGTCAAAAACGGAAGCAACGTGAAACATTGCACCAGATGGACCCCCGGCGGGGCCCAGGGACCGAATCTGAATTTATGTAACCTCCTCATCCCCCCCTCTCTGACCGATTTCTTGCGGTTCCAACCACTTCAGACTACCTCGCCGCCTCCAAAAGTCCGTCGCTCGGCCACAAGCAGACGGGGGGAGGGGGAGGGGGGAAGGCTTCTTGGAAACACCCCTGCTTCTTAGCAGGTGCGGGCCTCACCTTTACATATACGGCCAGCGCCTTCTAAGAAACAGCCTCCTTCTAAGAAGCCTTCCCCCCTTCCCCTACCCATTTCTGCGCGCCGCCGACCAATGCCCCCCCCCCCGTCTCGGCGTGCGCAGCACGCTTGGCCATAAGAGCAGGTCGCGCGCCAACCCCCACCACTTCAGCACCCCAGTTGGGGCGACCCTCCTCGAAACCCGAAAGCAATGGCTTATTTCCCCATCCAAGGGTAATTAAATCGGCCAGTGAGGCCCAGGCCACACCCAGGGGGATAGTGGTAGGCTAAAAACGATGCTCATTTGGCAGCGGGGGCCTTCTGTCCAGGCCGCCCAGCTGCTCGACGCCTTGGAAAAAAAGGGCGTTCTGCGGGACCCCTCTCGCACGTCCCCGCCTCTGCCCGCCGAGGCGCCCCATCAAGGGTTCATCTTAAAAAGGAGGGGATGCAGTTTTGACGCGCATGAAGAAACGATTTGCCATGGGGGAAGCGGGTCCTGAGGGAAACGGATCCTGAGGTATGTGTTTGGGTTTTCGGGGCCCTCCACGGGCCCCGGGACTGCCAGAAAACGATTCAGGATTAGAAACTCGTCCTGGGGAAAGGCCCCAGTGTCCAGGACCCGTTTCTCACAGGACCCGTTCCCCCCATGCCAAATCAAGAAACTATCTGCTTTTCGTGAGGGTACCCTGGGATTCTTCGCTTCGCGCGCTGCGCGGTGGCTTTGCGCGGCCGTTGAGGAAGCTGATGCGTTCAGGGTCCTCTGAGTTCCCCTGCGTGTGCATCCCGCTCGCGGGTTTTCAAGGCTGGGTTCCTTGCGAGGGTTTCTTGCGGCCGCGTCCCCACTGCACCCCGCCACGGGCACCTCAGAGGCAGGACCCCTGGTTAGCGCCCACTTTCGCGCCCAGTTGCAGAGGCATTTGTCGGCAGTGCGTAGGTCAAGTCTGCGGGCTCGGGCCCGCCCTGGCTCTTCGGCTGTGGCGGCCGATATCAGGGAGCTGAATAGTGGTTGGGGTTTGTTGTCGTCCTCCTCTTCCCGCTCATCATCCCTCCTGCTCCATCTTCTTCTCGTCCTCGGTCTTGTCATTCCCGTGTTCCTTAAAAATAATTCCGCCCTCTCGTACCCCGAGGCCAGTCGGAAGAAAAGGCCGGGCGTTTCGCCTGAGATTTCCTTACGAGTGAAAAGTTGGCAAGAGCTTAACAAATGGAGGGCGGGCCGCTTCCAATGTGTGGTTCTCGCTTCAGCGCCGCGCACACTCGCTTTAAACATTTGCACGAGGTTCATTGGTTCTCATGGTTAACGTCCCAGGAATTGGGTTTTGGAGCGATTCGGGATTGTAAGGGCGCAACAGTTACGTTGAGTCGCGGTGTTGAGCCGAGGAAAGGTATTCTGACACGATTCAGGATCGTCAAGACGCAATCGTAAGATTGACTCGTGGCGTTGAAGTCTTGAGAGTAGCGTTTTGGCACGCTTCATTCTTTTTTCACAGTAGTCCTCCAACGGGGCATTTCCTCGGTGGAAATGAAATCTTGTAGGGGCCTACGAAGAGGATGTTTGGAGGAAGGTGTATTCCAACATCGTTGATGAGTCTTCGGTTTGCATTGGCGGGCCGTTTTTGCCGATCGGGGGGCAGAATTGGCGGGAGGGTTACAGCTTCCAGATGAGTCTCAGTCCGAACAGGTCTTGCGAGTTGATTCGCTCATGGCCGCTCACGTTGCCATCAGCATGCAGATGAGCGCCTCGTGCTGCTTGCACTCCTCGCCTAACTCTCCCTGGACACGGTACCGCTCGGCGGGGGAGGGAGGGGGTTTTAACACGTACAAGTCCACATTTCCCGCCTCCGCCTGGTTGCCCTCGCTGCATTCGTCGTCATACTTATCCGTCCCTTTCCTCCTTCCGCTGGTGTGGATGGGGGGAATAGAAGGAGAAGGGCAACACAGGAGGCCGGAGCCAGGTGGGGGCCTGAGCTGGCTCAGCATTGGTTCTGGCCAGCAAGAAGGGGGGTCGGGAATGTATGTTGCCGTTTTCGGCCTCCAAGGGCTGTTTCCAGGCCCCAGGACCGTCAAAACGGGATCTGGGGCAAAACGCTTCACCGTATGGACCCCTTGGGGGGGCCGGATACCGATTTTGAGCGCATTTGCCTTTATCCCCCCATCTTGACATATTGTCTCGGGGCCAATCCAGCTCAGACCCCCCCGGTCACCTTTGAAAGGAGGAAGGTTGGAAAAGGCGTTCATCAAATTGCGGGGTGGGCGGGTGGCGAGAACAGAAGGAGGGGAGGCTGCGCCTCCCCTTCATCCCTACACGTCTTCTGCACGCAGCTGGGCCGTGCCAACACCCCTGCTCACCTGGTGCTGGGACGAGACTCCCCGACTTTGTGCCAGGGTGCGAGCAGAAGGAGAGAACCATCACGATCAACCTGATTAGGCGCAATGTGCTCGCCGCCTTCGTCGTCGGGAGGAATCCGTCTAACCACGCACCCCTGATAATGAACCCCCAGGGATAGTCAAGATCGGGTTTCCGGGGGGTGAGGAACATTTTCCTGGCAGCTCGCATGCACGGATGTACGGATATGGAAATCCGATGGCCATGAGAGAGAGAGAGAGAGAGAAGCCGTGCACGTCAGAGGTGTATTTGTAAAAGGGTGTGAAACAACACCGACCGGCGATGCGAAGCCTCCGGCGTCGCCGGCTACATGCACAGGGAAGGCTACAGACTTCATCATGCATACCCCACTCGCCGAAATTGCCCGCAGGTGGACGACCCGGGAGAGCAACCGCAGCAGGGAGGCAGAGGAGGGAACGACCCCCAGGGTCCAGGACGAGCCCGGAGCCAGGGGGAGGAGGAGGGCAGGCGGCAGGGGACGACAGGGGGGAGTGGGAGGGGGGCGTAGCCCGGGCGACAGCCCGAGGGACGAGCAGCAGGGAGAGCAAGCAGAGCAACGCAGGACGGCGGAAGTGGGAGCGACGACACCACCTGGAGGGTAGGCTGCGGGAGGCGAGTATGCGCAACTACTAAAATCATCAATAGAACCAGAATCATAAAGTTCGCGCATCAAAGTTAAACGTTTGCCTCTTGATTTCACAAGGCGTGCCAAGATTTCCTCGCCGCCAGTAGTCTGCCAAGCAAGGCCGCACACCTGAAACTTCCACGCGTTGCGGGGCCGACCCCTCCAGCGAATCCCAGCCTGCACGAGTTGGAAAGTACCTGGCTGGAAAATGCACCTGCGCACGGGGCGGTTCCCTGGCATCAGGGCAATCCCCAGAGTTGCAGCTGCCTGCGAGCCAGTATGTCGCTCAGCTTCTGAGCGCAACATCGCTGTATAACAGTTTCACTACTATTGCGGTTTATGTCCGATTGTTTGATGCCCGAAATCCGGCGCAGGCAACGCACCTGCAAAAGCATCGATATTGCTGCGCTGCTCCGTTAAATCAAACAGTGTGTAAACAAAATAACACCTTAGATATTATACGCGCGTCAAAAACTGTTGGATGTTTGTCGAGGGGCAGCCTCGCGTGCTTCCACAATTTACACAACGTCTCAAAGCCAGCGCTGGCCATGCCCAGCCGACGGCTGATTTCAGGTCCACTCTGACCCGTGGAGCAGAAGAGTCCTGCTAAGAGACCATGCTGTCCTTGCTTGGGATGGGGGCGCCGTTTGGCTTCGTCAAAGCAGTCTCGCAACAGTTGGTTTTGCTGCAAGTTTGTTCCGATTGAAGGCGAGCCCATAGCTAGACCCTGCGAAGTGGATCGCATCCATCAGTTTGGAAACAGAATCGTCGCTGGCTCCAACGACAAGGGTGTCGTCGGCGTAGATGAGTTCGCTAACGGGTATCCTGGCATCTTGCGTTAGGCCGTGTGTTCGGAAAACTCGGCTCGCATCGTGCATGAGGGCCGTCATGACGATTGAGAACAGGAGCGGCGATAAATATAAAGGGTAGCCTTGGGAGGCACCAGCGGCTTGCGGCCATGGCTCAGACGTCTGGCCCACCTCCCTCACTCGAAAAGACCTATCCGTGTAGATGGCTCGAACTGCCTCGGCGAAGTGCCCAGGGATGCCGAAGCGGACGATCGCCTGCACCAGGGCGGTTGGCGAGACGCTGTCAAAGCCTTGGCCCAGTCCAGCGCCAGCAGGGCCAGTTTGCCAGATCGAGAACTCCGGGTGTCTTCGATCAACCTGCGAGCAGCGAACAGCGCATCCGTGGTGCCCGTGTCCCGATCGGAATCCGAACTTCGCGTCCCAGATTTTGCCTTCGGCACCTGCGTCCTTCAAGCGGCCAAGGAGAGCCAACGCGTACAATTTGCATCCAATTGGCAGCAATGCGATTGACCGATAGCTGGTGCTCTCGGCCGCATCGCCTTTCTTAAACAGCGCGATGACGACTGTTTCTTGCAACGTATCCGGCACGGTCTTATCAGTCCAGCACGCGTTGCATATTAGTGTAGCCGACTTGAGAGCCGCAGTACCTGGCGTGCAGATAGCCTTACAGAACTCCCCCGGGACGCCATCGCCTCCAGAAGACCTGTTCCTCCTCAGCTTTCGCGCAGCATTGCGAACCTCTTCTGGGAGAATGGGGCCTTCTGGGACTGGGAGAACTGCTCCTATAGGGGAATCGTGTTCGACATTGGCCACGAGTCTCACAGCCCATTGAAAGCTGGAACAAATTATCAGCGAGCGCGTCTACCTTCTGATCGCTGTCCACCAGTCTTCCGCTCGAGTCCTTCATGCGGCCCTGCCGCGCCACCAAACCTTTCCGCAGTTTCCGAATTTCGGACCAATCCCCGGAGACGAGGAGATCGTCAAGCCTCTTCTCTCTGTCTGCTGTGAGCGACGCTTTGATCATGCCGTGAAGTCGTTTTTCTCTGTCAAAGTCCCCATCCCTCCTTGCTTCCCCTCTGCGCGTGATCAGCTGCAGGGTCGCACTGCTCATCCATGGTCGATGGCGAGTTGCCAGAACTGTAAGCAGGCATTCCCCCGCAGCATATTCGAAGGCAACTACCATCGCTTTGTTCAACTCATTCAAAGTACACCAGTCAGAATCTAAATCTGCCAGTTTGCCCGAGAATGCGGCGTTGACATCGTCCGCCAGTTTGCTGCAAGACAGCGCCTGTAAGTCGGGTTTCTCCTTGCGCTCCCGGGTGGTTTTCTCAACGCCCAGGCGCACGCAGCAGAGGGGCAGGACATGGTGCGACGCAAGGGCCGCATCCTCACGACTGCGAACATCGTTGACAGACTGCTGCCGGTCCTCAGGGCAAAGTTGAACATCGATTTGGCCAAAATGTTCTGGACGAGGTGGATCGGAAGGCTTCGAACCGACGCTTGTAGCACGTCATTTGCGCCCCTGGCGAGTGGTCGAAGAACGCACTGCTGACCAGTAGCCCGTGTGTCCCACACAGCTCTAGCAGCAGACTGCGATTAGAATTCGGATGATGCTGCGCAGACGGGCAGCCGAAAACACACGGCCCAATGTGTGGTAAATCGCACGGGAACTGCCTGTGCAGCCTGGCATTGAAATCCCCAAGAAGTAGTGGCCCTCCACGTCCAGAGATGTCTCGGATAAGGGCTGGTGGAATTCTCTTCTGGCCTCGTGTGGTTTGCCGTTGTGTGGGGCGTAAATGCTGAAAATGCGGCGGCCATGGAATGGCGAAAATCCCATGGCCGTGCCGCACGTTCGTGACTTGGCAAAGCTGGAACGGTGAGAACCCCATGGCCCTGCCACATCTTCGTGGCTTGGGAAAGCTAAGATGGTGAGAACCCAAGTGCGCTGCCACACGCTCTTGACTTGGAAGGGCTGAGGTGGTGAGAATCTCTAGCCCTGCCTCAGCTTCGTGACTTTGGCTAGCTGGGATCGTGAGAATCCCATAGCCTTGCTACGCGTTCGTGGCTTAGGAAAGCTGAAGTGGCGAGGATCCCCGTGGCCCTGCCACGCTGTCGTGACTCGGGAAAGCTGAAATGCGAGAATTCGATGGATCTGCTACACGTTCGTGATGTTGTTGTTACTCAACATAAGAAGGTAGCAATGTCGATCCGTACCCTGGTGATACTGAAGTTCGGCCTCGCCGCCTATCTCCCCCGACCACTGTCTTGGCCCCGGATTATCAATTCTCAGAGGGAAAAAGGGGGAAGTTGTATTATCGATTGCATGCGGTTACCTTGTGTGCAAGATGAACGCGGTCGGAAAAATGGTTCGCTTGCCTTGCAGTTTCTTCCCACCCAGTGTAAGAAATACGGCGGGGTGTGAGACAAGGTGATCTTATTTCCCCAGTTTTGTTTAACGCCGCTCTGGAGAAGCTCATGCGCGGACGCCAAGACAACTGTCAGCAATACCGGTGGGGCGTTAAGACATACATGTCACGCAGAATGACAAATTCACGTTTTGCAGATGACCTGATGCTGGTGGCCGATTCGTTTTATCAGGCAAAATACATGTTGGACGACCTAATGTGCAAAGCCAAAGAATTTGGATTAGAGGTACATGAGGATAGCATGAGGATAAAACAAAGATTATGTGGAACGGCTTTGGCAGGGGAGCTTCGGCAACCAATGTGCAGATACAGTCGCGCACCTTCGAAGTGCTGGTTGGAGACGCGGCAGCGATGTATTTGGGAAAGCTTCTCAGTTTGACAAATACCCAAGACGTTGAGCTGAAGAACAGAGTTGCGAAAGCTTGGGCGAAGCTTTCAACGTACCGGGACGAGCTGACTGACCCGTGTTATCTTTTATCGTACCGACTGCGACTATTTAGTTTTGTCGTTCAGCCTACTTTTCTCCATGGTTGTTCTTCTTGGACATTGACATCGAAGCGCGAGTCCGTAATCAATCGGCTGCAAAGGAAAATGTTGCGATTGGTCGTTGGTGTGAAAAGGCGTGTTGTCATTGATTCGGAGGGCGGGAAGAGTTCAGAGGACTGGGTTCGCTGGATCGTGCGCTCGACACGCACATCGGCCAAGGTCAGCCAGGAGCACGGTGTTCGCAACTGGGTGGAAGAGGCTTCAAGGCGAAAGTTTCGGTGGGCAGGGCACGTTGCCCGTCGGGACGACGGCCGTTGGACGAAAGTGATGCTAGATTGGTCCTTGACAGGTTGCAGAGCGCAGGCGCGGCCGCTCACGCGGTGGTGTGACAGCTTTGGCAGGTTTTTGTACCGGCAAGGCAGGCAGGCCCGTTGGCGCTTCCTCGTGGATTGCGGTGGCACAAAGCTGGGATACTTGGAAGCTGCTGGAAGATGGTTACGTTGAGTTCTGCAAGCGGTGAGGGCGGCAGCCACGGCTGCCATCTGTCGAGCCCTGTTTGGGGGCACGCGGCAGCGTGCGACACGCGCTGTCCGTACTCGACTTGATTACTTGTTTGTTTGTGAGCGCGCTGGCTGCTGCTGGTGTGCGCCAGGAGCTCGTCAGCTCGCATCCACAGTACAGCTTTGTCATGAACAAGCACTATGATTTAAAGAGGACGGCGCGGTTTCAAGACCTGAAGAAAAGTAAGGATCGGGATGCGGGCAAGAAGAGGCGAGTGATGAAGCGAAGAAGAGAAGAAACAGAGGCATGCAGAGGCGTCCAAGCCCCGCCCCGAGCCCTCACCTGTGCGAGACTGGCTTCGAGGTCGCGAGAAGAGGAGGAGGTGGAGGAGGAGGAGGACGAGGAGGAGGAGGACTGAGGAGCACTGAGGAGGGTGATGAGGGGGGAGAAGGAAGAGAAGGGAGAGGAGGAGGAGGGACGATTGAAGCGAATGAAGAGGAGAGGGGGATGTGGGGAGGTGGCGGCGGCAAAGAATCATCGCAGGTGCGAGCTGCGGCGCGCGCAGCGCCTCTCGGCCATCGCTCTGGGAGTCGGGCGCGTCGACTCCCAGGACGGGCGGGGCCGCCCCTCCCGCTGGCATTGGCGAGTTCCTCGTCGCCTGCAGAGTCTCGGCCCGGGGGGTAGGGGGAGGGGGGGAGACTCCTAGAAGGAGGCTGTTTCGTAGAAGGCGCGGGCCTTGTCTGTAGATATCAGGCCGGCGCTTTGTAAGAAGCAGCCTCCTTCCAAGAAGACGTCCCCCCTCTCCCTACCCCCTTGGTGCGCGCCGCCAGCCGTCAAAGAGAAACACTCAACGATCGGATGCGCTTGCAAGGGCGCCCTTGCATCCTGGACGTTCCTTCCCGTCCTGCACAAGTTTGGCCGTCTGAGTGCCAGTAGGAAAGTAGGCACAGACACAAGTAAACATCGATTTCAAGTCAGATGTTTGAAAACATGGGGAATGGAAGGGAATATGTGTCTACTTGTAAAGTGTATCACATGGAAGTCCGAGGATATTGCAGCCTTGCCTTGCATGTCTCAGCTGGGTTTAAGTGCTTGCTCGCTTCTTATCATGATTCACACCCGTGAACCGAGACCCCCTCGAGTCAAGAATCACAACATGACGGAAGGTGTTTCTTAATTTGTGTCTCTGGGGATTTTTGTTGGGCCTCGGGGCCGTCAAACAACGATTCTGGATGAAACAAATGTGCCGGGGAATGGGTCGAGAACTCTCGGGGTCGACGTCATGAAAACGACATGACTTCCTCGGGTCTGGGAAGCTGCTGCTCGTCGTCGCTGCCCACTCGTCATTGCGATTGTTAGCCCTGGAGGCCGAACAGGAGAATTGGGCGAAGAAGAGGCAGGAGGCAAGGGGAGGAAGGAGGAGGAGGAGGAGGAAGATAAGGAGGAGGAGGAGGAGACGGGGACGAGGGAGGAGGAGTTGAAAGCGAGAGAGGAGAAGAAGGAAGGAGCCGGCGAAGGAGATGGAGGACGCCAAGGGGTCGGGGACGGCTGCGTTGCGGGACGCTGCTGGCGGGGGATCACGGCGGTTCCAGCCGACACGCCCCCCCCCCTGCCCCCCCCTCCCTTCCCCTGGGAGCGGCCACTGCTCGGCGTCGTGTTCCTTCCAGAGGGACCTTCCCACTGCGGATAGGAGAGGGGTCAGAGGGATCGCGCCGGACTGTGCGAGGCTCGGGCTGATGAGGGGAAAGAGGAACGGGAGGGGCAGGGCCAGAGTACGCCCAAGGTGCACCAACGATGTTGCACTACACCTTCCGTCCCAAGTCCATCCTCGCAAGTCCATGCAAGCGTTTCTGTCCACTGCGGGAAGCGCCCCTGGAAAGGCGAGCTACCCATGGGCCTGCCATTCGGGCGAGACCCCGTTTGGGAAACGATCCGCTCTTGGACTCGATATATCTGACTAGTTGCATAAACCTGGCGCCAGCCCAATGAGCCTGGCGCGACCCCCATGGATCATAAACGGCGGGGAAGTCTCAGGCGAAACGCACGGCCCACTCTACCGGCACGTCTGGTGGTGCACAGGGAGGAGCTATTTACCAAGAACACGGATGGAGAAGGAGGGGCATCGTCGGAGGGATTTCGCCTCCGACGCAGCGGCGGCGGCGGCTGCCGCTTGAGGCAGGGCCCTCCCTATCGCCCTCCCCCTTTTTTCCACCCGCGCGCCTGCCTGCTCAGACACCACGACGCCCTGCGCTGAGGGACGTGGGCGGGAGGAGGGCGGAGGGCCAGCCACAGGAGGGGAGCCGCCTCGTCCGCGCGCCGGGCTGCGCGCCATGCTTTCGCACCTACACCTGTTTCCGCAAAGCGGCACTCGAGCTAACAGCTGGGTCACATAGCACCATTGTTGTGGCATTGAAAGGGTTACGCACTCATCATCAGCATCATCATCATCACCAGCAGCATAATGATCATCTTCATCATTAGTATCACCATCGTCATCATCAACATCACCATCATCGTCATCATTCTCAGCATCATCATCATCAACAACAGCAACACGGTCAGCATCATCATCATCATCATCATCATCAGCAGCATCATCAGCAGCATCATCAGCAGCACGATCAGCATCATCATCATCATCATCATCATCATCATCATCATCATCATCATCATCATCATCATCATCATCATCAACCGCAGCAGCAGCAGCATTTTCATCATCAGCTCCGCAGGCCCGCTGGGTGTTCGTTTTACGACGACGACACGCGGCGCCGGCGCCAAGCGGCGGCGACCAGCGCCAGCGGCCGCGGCGGCTTCCGACCGCACCGACAGCCGCCGGCGCCGAGGAGAGAGCCGCCGCCGAGCTGAGCGGCGCGGAGGCGCTGCAGGAGGGGCGGAGGGGGAGGAGTGCGACCAGGGAGGAGCAAAAGGCGGGCCAGGGAAAGGGAGGAAGAAGAAAAGGATAGTATTTGATCACTTCGCTACGCGGGAGGCTAGATTGAGGACAGGACAGGACAGGACATCCGCATAAGGGGGTCAACGTAAACTCACCTAGACTGGTGTCTTGCGCGCGTCTGCAAAATCCCCTGCGACTTGGTTGCGCAACAACCCTGACTTTTCACTAGAGCCGGCAGGGGGCATACCTGGAAACTTCAAGGGGCGAACTCCGAGGTGGCCCCGCAAGAGAGGCTCGCTACTTTGTGAGTACGAGTCTCTGCGGGTCAGTGCGGGGGGAGCAGCTGTTGGCCCTTCCGCGTGCCCTGGGAATTGGGACGCGCTGGGCGAACAGGGCCTCCAAGCTAGGGGGGAAGAGACGACGACACGACCAGTCAAAAGGAGAAGGCAAGGGGAAACAGGAGGCCTCTGCTTTCCAAACTTCATCTGGGAGGGCCTAGTTATCCTGCTTTGTCCTGTTCTCTCCTCTCTCTCTCTCTCGGCTCAGTTTTCTTCCAGAACGAACTTGACGATAGTTGTCCCATGCATTGTCGTACCTGTACCCTGATACCCTGCTGAAGTATCCTACTGTTTCCCCTTCGATGTGTAGGTAGGGGAGAGCATACTGGTAGTTATGGCATGTTGGAGGTGGGGCCCTCGTGGATGCACCCTGGTGGCCTTCGTGCTTATCACCTTTTTGCCATTCCTCCCTCCAGTCTTATACCTGTCGGCGCTCCAAAAAGTTACGTCCCAAGACGTTGTCTGCGCGAGCTCTCTCTTAAGGGTCCTCACGCCGAGATTGCCCCGCTAGTGATGGTCCCATTGAGTCTGCCTGCCTGCCTAGAGTCGCACTCCGAAATAACCTCGCTAATGCACCTCTTGGCGTTGTCAGTGGGCTCCAGTGGGCCCTCTCACTTGCGGCCGCTGGAGCTGGCCGTGGCCGCCTCCTCCGACTTGGCGCACTTCTCGAAGATCTCGGTACCATCCAGCAGGGTCTTCGTGCTGCCCCGTAGTTCTTGGCGCGTGTTGAGCCTTTTTTCACTTCCTCTGGGTCGAGATTGTCCTCCTTACTCAGCTCCTTCAAGGCAACCTTCATGACGTTGTAGAGGTTATCCTCGTCATTCTTCGCTATCTGCAGCGCCGACTCACACCAGCTCTGCACAGTGAAGGCCCTCCTCCCAGCTCTTTCCCACACGTCCACTGGATACCTTGAGATGAGATTGCATCCGTCGACCTTGTGCGTCATCGGGACGGCTATTGGGATCAGCTAGAGGAGCTCCTCTGGGCTCATTTTCTGGGCGGCGTCGTAGAACTTGTAGTGGTTTGCCTCGATGCCGTCGTCCAGCTTCTGCGGCAGCCTTTACGCTACAAGCGCTTCCCACTTCATTCCCACCTTGAGCCCCACCACCATTGAAGGCCGCTTCCTGAACGACTGGAACACGGACTTGCACCCGATGTCTGGCCACTTATCGCTGTCCTCGCCAAAGTCGTTGTCCACCCACTCCTTCCTGAGCTCGTTTTCTGGATGCTTCTCCTGCCCCTTCACGAGCTGCGTCCAGGCCGCTTTGCACCAGAACTTCCACTGGGGTTCCCTTGAGTTGGGGCTGGGGCTTTGCCACCACAACTTGTTAGGGAATGCGAGTCCGTCCTTCTGTTTGCCCCATCCGTTGATCCTTCTGCATACGTTGAACAGCTGCATGTTGTCGCTCCACGTGTCCGCGAAGTCCAGCGCCTTGAGGTACGTTGTCTGTTTATCCCCCATGCTCGTCGCTATCTTGTAGTCTCCCATCTCGCGCAGCTCCTTCTCTTTCTCCTCCAGCTCCTTCTTGGTGGCCTTCATCGCGTCTTCCTCTTTAACGTCCATGGCCATGTACTCGTCCAGCAGGGCGTCGTACTCTCTGGCGCATCGCAAGGCCTCGGCCATGCTTACTCTTGCTTTGCTGAAGGCTGCGAAGATGACCCCATTCATGTTGATGCCCTCCAGCAGTGCCTTTGACAGCTCCTTGGACCTTTCGATGACCATGTGGTTCCTCTGATTGCGAGACTTGTTCTTTGGTTTTTCCTCTGCCTCAATTAGCTCTTTCGCCGCCTGGATCTGCCCCACGGACTGGGCTGCCCACTCAGCTCCTTTTTCTTTCTTCTTTTGTTTTCGGCAGGCTTACTCTCTCGTAACGCACTGCTCTCCTCCATGCTTCATCTTTTCCTCGTCGCTCCAGTTCGTCCTGCCTCAGCTCCAGCTCGCAGTCGATGCGCACCCTCTTCCATTGTCTTCCCTTGCCGCTTTGATCTGTGTCATGTCCAGGCGCATTCTTGGCGCGCCCCCGGGGTGGCTTTCGATCATCCTGTAGTACCCGAGCCCCGTGTTGCAGCGCTCGCAAGGCAATGGCTGACTGCTGCCCGTGAAGGCCACGGGCAGTCTCCAGCGTCTCGCACTCCGAGATAACCCTGCCAGTTGGCAACACTGCGCACCTGGGCCGTCTTTGAGCCAGATTGGTTGTGGGAGCTGAAGGTGATCGATGGAGGTTGTGGTGTATTGCCCATCTGCCCCGAATATCGCGCGGTACTTGGCATTATGCTTCCATTGCCCCCATTGCCCGTGACCCATTTCTACATTGCGCGCACGTTGTGCAGCATGCAACATACCCCGCCCGCCACGTCTCCGTATCTGTAATGGAGTAGGAGGAAGAAGATCAGCATCGTGTCGCAATAAAAGATGATGTCGGCAACTGACAGGGACGGGAAGGCCAGTTACTGCCAGGGGGGCCTCTTCCCAAAGCGTTTCTCTGCAACGCCGCTTCCCGTTGCGTTCGAAACTTTAGGGCCAGTTCGTATATCCCGCCATTTGGGGCAAAACGTCTAAGTTTAGAGAGGCGTTCAGTGTCCATGCTGATGGACTCCGCTATCATTTCGCCATCCGAAAAATGCCCCCCCCCCTCTTCGCCCGTCCGCTGTCGGGCACTCCTGTGACGCCCGACTGCCCTGGAGCGGGCCTCCCGAGGGCGGCCCCCTCAGGACTCGATGCCGACGCCGTCGGAGGCGCAGTGCACGTGCTCGTCGGCGACAGCTGCGGCCTGGCACTCTGCCAGTGGGTTTTCGCACTCCGAGATAACATTGCTAATGCAACTGCCCCCTCCTCTCTCAGCGGCGCCGTCGCTGAAGTTCCCGCCCCGCCATCCTCTCCGACTCCGACTTGGGCGCCGCCGACTGGGACTTCTTGCTCCCCACAAAGACTATCAGCATACCCATTGCCATCCTCAGGTTGTGGCCCGAGAACTGGTCCAGCTTCGCCATGGCCTCTTCTTTCGTGTCCCTCGGTAGCGCTGCTCTGAAATTGGGCGTCTCGTTGATTCCGATCTGGATCTTGCCTGGGCCCTCCTCACAGAACTGCTGCTCGTCCTCGTTCGGGTTCCTGTTGTTGCGGGCGGTGTAGCTCTTGCTGACCTTGCACATCTTGATCGTCTCTGTGATCATGGCCTGGCTGTGCTCGTTGTTGCTGCCCACCATCTTCAGGAAGTCGATCGGCGCATCCATCGGCCGATCTATCGACGCCGCCACTGTTGTAGGGTCTTCTTTATGCCATCCCGACACTAGTTCCTGGATGCCCTCCATCGGTGCCATCCCCGCGCGATGCCTGGCGGCCCCAGCATGCGCCCCTTGCCTCTCTCCCTGGCCTGGCGTTCGTAGTTCTGCCCCGCTGCCAACGACTTCCGAAACGCCCAATAGTTGACTGGCATGAGAAAGATGTCTGATGTCACGTGGTTCGCATCCCTCATCTCTGCCGCTGTGCGGAGGGCCAATCGCTGGAGTCCGTTGATGCATCCTCTGAGGTCGTGCTCCTCGTATTCCTCCGCTGCTTGTGGCTGCTGGCGGGGGGGTCTGCGGTCTAACCCCTTCCCTTGCTGCCCCCTCCTGCGGCCGCGGCCGCCGCCGCGGGCGGGCTTCCTGGCGCCTTGGCGCCGGCCCCTTCCGTTGCCCACTAGTCCTTGCCTTTGCCCTTGCCGCCCTCGCAGTGCTTCGGTTCTCCGTCCATCTCCGCGCCTGCTCCTCTTTTGGGCGGGGGCGGTCTCCGCGGAATCGCCATCTTTCACGCAGAACGGGCCAGGGCATCTGAAACCCCCCCGACGATGAGGGCGCAACCAAGGGAAGTCTTGGATTGGGTGATTCCAACAAATTTTGCTTCTGTAGCAAATCCAGAGACTCCCCGCGGCCCTCACGACACGGTCGGTCGCATTTTTTTCTGTCGCGAACGAGCTCAGGCACCATGTACATTGATTT
This sequence comes from Prorocentrum cordatum, assembly GCA_963575745.1. Lineage (NCBI taxonomy): Eukaryota > Dinophyceae > Prorocentrales > Prorocentraceae > Prorocentrum > Prorocentrum cordatum. Next base: position 213,148 of record CAUYUJ010014183.1, on the reverse strand, counting down.
GTTTCCGCTGGGCTGGGGATCAGCGGCAGACAACTGCGCGCCACTCCCGCGCGCCGCCAACGCCGCCGCAGCAGTGAATCTCGCTCTGCACACCTGCCCTGCTTCCCCCACTTCCTTGCCGCACCAATACTGAGCGAACAACTCTTCTCCCACTTCTATCTCTTGTAGCTTGGTATACCAAGTGCGCCCTGCATGTCTTGGCATGCTGGGGTCTGTTCCGATCCACGCTTCCCAGTCCATCGTGCCCTTCTGAAACATAGAGATCTCCGACTGCCTCACACGGTACCAGCCTGCCACGTCCTCGCCAACCTCTGCCAGCGCCTGAATTTCCAGACCACCAGCTTGGCCCAGGGTGTAGACGACTCACGTGCCCACCCATTCTCCAATCTCCTGACTTCGCACAGGCGGTCCACATTCGACGTTCCAAATACTGCTGCAAATGCACTGCCGAAATCCGCTGGATGCTTCGCCTATTGCCTGTACCATCGTAGTCTGCGTATCCTCAGCGCTGAAGCACAGCACGGCCTCCTCCGTTGTTTGAACACCTCTTTGTTGGCGTAGCACCTGGTCATACCATCTTCTTGAGTCCAACTCCTTCTGCCTCCAGACATTCGCCTCCAAAGTATTGTCATCGCACTGTCGAGCGCGCCGAGGCGGCGGTCCTCCAATACAAGTGTCATCAGCCCACGAAGGCCCGCCTCTAACACAAATGCCTGGAACATTTCCTTATTTATCTTGTCGGTGGTATCAGAAGACCAGAAGCATCCACATTGTCTGCAGGCTATCTGCATAGCCTCACATATCCTCCTGATCCCTCCCGCGTAGCCCTGATTCTGAAGTAGGTAAGGGTCCAGTACCCGCATCTCCTTCATCGGCGTGCTCTTGAGCTTCTTTTCCCTCTGCAGCTGTCGAGTGATCCTATCTCGCCCCGGGCCTCGAAGGGAAACCAGGCGGTTGGTTTTGGCTGGGTTCAGGCCCCAACCTCCTTTGGCCAGCTTGCGCTCCAATCTCCCCGTGATAGCGTTGATCTGCTCCGCTATCCTTCTCGCCTGGAACAGTGCCCACCCGCCCTCCCAGTAGGCGCTTCTGGACGAGCCGAAATGATTCCGCTTTCGCCAAAAGCTGAAGGGTGCTCCGAGATTTCCTCGCTAATTCCCGTCACCTGGGTGGGTGGGCCTGACTGAACCACCGCATGGATCTTGGTGATGTCGTCCATGAGCGTGTTGAGCGAGAGATCGTGCACTTGGTTTGTTACGGGGTCCAGCGTATCATGCACGGTTTGCATATCGTCCCTCTCCTTTTTTTCCTGTTGCCATTGTCCCACGTACAATCTGTAAGTATCATTGAATTGCCGTGGGCACAGAGTAAAACCAATGTGCGCTCCCTGTGTAAGCAGTGCGTGTAGCCCGTCATCGGCGCATTCCATACTCATCCATGTGTCGTTGATCGCCTCGACAGCGAAAGGCAAGTCCTCCTTTGATGTCGCGAAAACCGATGCCAGCAGGAGGTTTCGTTTCGTACTCGCAAAAGCGTTAGCGCAGGCATAATTACTGGCGATGGTATTCACCCCTGCTTGTCTCGCTCTCCATTGTGTGGCGTCGACGCATGCAATAGCGTTCTCTCTCTCTCTCTCTATTGTCCTGTTTCGTAGCCCTCCTTGTGCCCAGCATGGGTGGAGCTTTTCCTCTGGTAATGTATCCCCTTGTGGAAAGCCCTTCACATAGAGCAATACGCATGCATAGCTCTTTTCCCTCCAATCCCCTGTTTGTTATTGCCTTTCTCTGCAGAGGCTAGAAGGAGGAGGAGGAGGAGGAGGAGGAGGAGGAGGAGGAGGAGGAGGAGGAGGAGGAGGAGGAGTGCCGGGGAGAAGGAGGAGGAGGAGAAGGAGGAGAAAAAAGGTGAGGAGGAATTGGAGAAACTATTCTAACGTTTTTGTCCGGCGGAGGGCTCCAGGACTTTCTCGACGTCTCGTGGATTTCAAATGGTTTCAACTGGATTGGATCCGAATGGGCGCGAGCGCACCCGCCGCGACCATCGGGCGGCCCGCGATCCGTGCGGGCACCAAGGACACACCGCCTGGCCCTTGGAAAGCCAGGCCCCCCCACTGAAGGCCCAAAGGGGGGCAAGGCGGCCCACCCCCCTCGGCCAATCTTCAAAGAGAGGCTCTCAGAGACACGGAGAACCCATGCGATTGGAAGGAGTCATGCCGTATCGTCGTCGCCCCAGCAGTGACTTCTGAGGCCGTGCAAAATTCACAGTGTCAAACCGCCTTTTTCCGAAATCCAGGCTTGGAGGGCCGCCCCCCCAGCGCCCCATCTCAGCTCCGCCGCGCGGTTTTGCGGCTGACCACGAAAGGCGATGGGTCCGCGCCTGGACGTTTGCCGACAGCGGGCGGGAGCGGCGGCGTAAGTCGACGGGTAGGCGAGTGAAGAAACTCATTGCTTTTTGTTTGCCCGCGGCGTTCCGAGTTCTACGTGCGAGCGTCTCGCGATAATGGCGATATTGTCTCGCATGGGTGCTTGCGCAGACCAGCGGTGACAGAGGGGGCTGTGGTTTTTACTCACCAGGGTTACCTATTAGATCCATAGAATTTGCTTGGCGCATCCGTTGTTGCCGTGCTCGCGCCCAGCTCGTCGGGTTTCACATTGGAGGTTGGCGCGTGCGCGAAGGACGGGTCTACGCGGGCTTTGCCCACGCGTGTCTTACGATGCGCGTGTTGGGCGAGCAGGCACGCCCTCCCTTCTTCGCTTCGATGCCCGCTTCGTGCAAAACAATTCGGCCTACCTAGCGCGGGCGTGGCAGCAGGTTCTGGGCGCGCTCGTGCCAGCATGGGGCGATGTTCCAGTCGCGCTTTGGAAGCGCGGGCGGTCGTCCGACTCTGCCCTGCGTCTGGTTCGCGAGCTCGGTCTTTCGCGCTGCATCGCGGTGCCTGGCAGCTGAACGGGGCCGCTCCGCCCTTGGCCGCGGTCTGAGGGCCATTCTCGGCAACGATTTTGCTGCGGCGGTCCAGGACTCGTCGTGGGGGCGCTGTCCACGGTGGGGGGCTCTCCCTCCTCCTTTTCTCCCCTCCTCCCCCTTCACCCCCTTCTTCTCCTCCTTCCACTCCTCCACTTCCTCCCTTTCTTCCTCCTCCCCCCGCCATCGGCAGGCAACCGTGCCGCGCGGTGCCCGCCTGGAAGCCATCCCAGAATCCCCCGTTTTCACGGGTTGAGGGCGAAGAAGGATTCCAAGCGTCAAACGAACATATCCGCGCGCGCCCGTTGCAGGCCACGTTGCCGCTGCTTTGCCCAGTAGTGTTCCTCTACAGGGAGAATTCAGCCAGGCTTCGAGCCCAGGCCACAGAAACGAAGTCATTCTTGGGTCGTCCGCACGGGCGACTCGCATACCCAAACGTGTTCCTCTTGGGGACGACGAGCCCCATCTATCAGTGTTTCTCTAGCGGGCGGAAAACCCATGCCCAGTGGTGTTCCCATTGTGGGGAACAACTCTGTTGCTTTCGAGCCCCCAGGGATCTTGGGGAGACAAATTATCGAAGACGCCTACGGCGAATCACCGCCGCCCCCTGATTTTTTGGAAGCGCCTATGTGGCCGAACGTTGAGGCCAGATCTGCCAAACTATCGGACCATGTGTTCCCCGAATCGGTTTGGAAAGCCTTCGGGGAACACGTGGGCATCTTGAAGGTCCTCTTGGCCGTCTGGCGGCCATTTTGACTCTTTGGGGCCTTCTTGGAGGACGTCTTGGAGGGCTCTTGGGCCGTCTTGGATGCCATCTTGAGCGTCTTGGAGGCCTCTTGGGCCGTCTCGGGGACCTCTTGGGGCCGTCTTGGGCCTCTTGGGCGATCTTTGGGGGCTCTTGGGCCGTCTCGGGCCGTCGGAAGGCAGAAAACAAGCAAATGCCACAATCCTTAAAACATTCATGGGAAATCTCAGATTTTGGCCTTTTCGGGCCTTCCTGGAGGCCCTCTTGGAGGCCTCTTGGGCCATCTTAGGGCCATGTTCGGCCGTCTCGGTGGGCTCCTGGTCCGTCTGACGCCGTCGGAACCTGTTTGGGGGGCCTCTATGGGCCGACTTGGGGCCCTCTTGGAATGCCGTCGGGAGCAGTCTTGGGGGACTCTCTGAACCGACTTGGGGTCCTCTTGGGGCGCTTCGGGGCCGTCTTGGAGGCCATCTTGGGCGTCTTGGAGGTCGCCTGGGCCGTCTTGGGCCCTCTTGGGGCCGTTTTGGAGGCCTCTTGGGCCGTCATGGGGCCCTCTTGGAGGCCTCGTGGGCGATCTTGGGGCGATTTTGGCGGACTCTTGGGTCGTATTGAGCCGTCAGAATGCCGAGACGAGGCAAATGCCAAAATCAGTCAAAACCCTGAGGAAAATCAATGATTTTGGCCTCTTCGGGCCTTCCGTGAGGACCTCTTCGACGCCTCGTGGGCGTTCTTGGAGGCCTTTTGGGCCGTCTGGGGCCATCTTGAGGCTATCTTAGGCCGTCTTGGATTAATCTTGACTCGTCTGGGAGACATCTTTGAGCCATCTTCGCCGTCTTGGAGGCCATCTTGGCCGTCTTGGATGCATCTGGGAGACCATCTTGGGCCGTTTTGGAGCCGTCTGGAGCAGGGAAAACCTTTGCAACCAGGTTTTCAGATCCTTCCCGGGACCCCGGCGGGACGCGCCGGAGCCCCAGGGGGAGTTCTGTTGGAAAAAGAACCAAAACCAAAACCGAGAGGGTCCAGCACGTCAGGCACCCTTGCGATGAATCGACAGGGGGCGGCGGATCGAAGACGCCTACGGCGAATCTCCGCCGCCCCCTGCCTTCTTGGAAGCGCCTATGTGGCCGAACGTTGAGGCCCGACCTGCCAATCTATCGGACCATGTGTTCCCCGAATCGGTTTGGAAAGCCTTCGGGGAACACGTGGGCATCTCGAAGGTCATCTTGGCCGTCTGGAGGCAATTTTGACCCTTTCGGGTCGTCTTGGAGGACGTCTTGGAGGGCTCTTGGGCCGTCTTGGATGCCATCTTGAGCGTCTTGGAGACCTCTTGGGCCGTCTTGGGGGCCTCTTGAGGCCGTGTCTTGGGCCTCTTGGGCGATCTTTGGGGGCACTTGGGCCGTCTCGGGGCGTCGGAAGGCAGAAAAAAAACAAATGCCACAATCCTTCAAAAACCAATGAGAAATCAATGATTTTGGCTTTTTCGGACCTTCCTGGAGGCCCTCTTGGAGGCCTCTTGGGCCATCTTAGGGCCATGTTCGGCCGTCTTGGTGGGCTCCTGGTCCGTCGGACGCCGTTTGGGGGGCCTCTTGGGGGCCGACTTGGGGCCCTCTTGGAATGCTCCAGGGCCGTCTTGGAGGCCCATCTTGGGCGTCTTAAAGGCCTCCTGTGCCGTCTTGGGGGCCTCTTGGGGCCGTCTTGGGGCCCTCTTGGGCCGTTCTGGGGCCATCTTGGAGGCCTCTTGGGCGATCTTTCGGGGATCTTCGTGGGCTCTTGGGCCGTCTCGTGCCGTCAGAAGGCCGAAAAGAAGCAAATGCCAAAATCAGTCAAAAACCTTGGGAAATCAATGTTTTGGGCCTCTTCTGGCCTTCCTGGAGGCCCTCTTGGGGGCCTCTTGGGCCGTCTTGGGCCAGCTTCGAGCCAACTTCGGCCATCTTGGTGGGTTCCTGGCACGTCTGACGCCGTCGGGAGCCGTCTTGGGGGCCTTTTTGTGCCGACTTGGGGCCCTCTTGGGGCGCTTCGGGGCCGTCTTGGAGGTCATCTTGGGCGTCTTGGAGGCCATCTTGGGCGTGTTGGAGGCCTCTTCGGCCGTCTTGGGGCCCTCTTGGGGCCGTCTTGGAGGCCACTTGGGCCGTCATGGGGCCCTTTTGGGGGCCTCTTGGGCGATCTTGGGGGCCTCTTGGGCCGTCGGAAAGCCGAAAAGGCGCAAATGCCAAAATCCTTCAAAAACCTAAGGAAAATGAATGATGTTGGCCCTTTCGGGCCTTCCTGGACGACGTCTTGGAGAGCTCTGGCGCCGTCTTGGAGGCCTCTTGCGGGCCTGTTGGGCCGTCGTAGACCATCTTGAGGCCATCTTGGGCCGTCTTGGGAGCATCTTGGGGCCATCTTAGCCGTCTTGGAGGTCATCTTGGGCAGTCTTGGAAACGTCTTGGAGACCATCCTGGGCCATTTGGACGCCATCTTGGGCCAACTGGAGGAAACAGAGGCACGACGGACGCGTTTGGGGGATTTTCCGGGTGGCCGGCGGGACGGGCCGAAGCCCCAGGGGGGGTTCTTTTGGAAAAAGAACCAAAACCAAAACCGAGAGGGTCCAGCACGCCAGGCACCCTTGCGATGAATCGACAGTGGGCGGCGGATCGAATGGCCTTCGGCCCATCCCGCCACCGTGCCCGGGCTGTGGGTATGAAACCTATTGGATGTTTGATGGGATCTCGTGGGGGGCCTCTCGGGGTGGTTTTGAAGGCAGTTTGGAGGCCTCTCAAAGGCCGTTTCGGGCTTGGATTTTCAGTTCGCGCTCCTTCTCTTGGGCCCCTTTTGGGAGTCTGGTAGCCCTCTTGGGCTGTGTTGGGCACCTCTTGCGTAGTTGTTGGGCACGCTCGGGCCGTTCGGGGCCTTCTTGGAGGCATCTTGGGCCGTCCTGGGGCGGTCTTGGGGGCCTCTAGCCTCTAGGCACGTTTGGGAGCGTCGGGAAGCCGACACGGCGAGAATGCCAAAATCTGTCAAAAACCGCCCCGTGGGGCCCTCTTGGGATGCCTCTTGGGCAGTCTTGGGAGGCCTCTTGGGCTGTCTGAGGTCATCTTGAGCGTCTCGGGGAGTTCGTTCGGCGACTCGTGGCCTTCTGGCACTCTGTACCGTCTCCGCGGGCCTCTCTCGCTCCGTCTTGGGGCCCTGCGACCAGATGCGGGGGAGGCCCAGGGGGCGCGCTTGAGGCCCCAGAGGGCACGACCCAGGCCCCAGGGGACACACGCCAAGCCCCGGGAGATTTCAGAGCGAGGGGTCTGGGTCCCTGCATGAAATCCTCAGAAGTGAGGAGTGAGGCGCAGAGGATTACGCAAAGGATCAGCGGACACGCCCACTCCGCGCCCGGCGGCACGGCGGTGGATCGATGTGCAAGTGTTGCGCTGGCTCTACAAACCTTGGAGGCCATCTTCTGGCTTTAGGAGGCCGTGAGATGACTCCACATCGGCGCGAATCGTGCCATATGTTGTCCAAGCGTTGCCGGGGCAGCGCCGCCAGCGAAGCGCAGTTGTTTTGCCCGCTTGCTGCGCATTGCCTGTCAGGCCATGCGTTTTCGATCACTTCTGCGAGGCATGCGTCTGTGGGCACGTGCATGTGGTTGGCTTTCGAGCTAGTGCGAGCTCTCATGACCTTTCGGATGATGCGCGCACGTGTCGGGCGGCCGCGTTTTTTCGCGCCGTGTTTACCGCTGGCCCGCCCTCCTTCCTCGTGGAGCCGTCTGGTTGTTTCACTTTGTCGTGTTGGGTGCGCTCTGGGCCAACTTTCTGCCAGTGGAGTGTTTCGGGTTGGATGCTGTTGCTTTGTACTATTATGTTCTTGCTGTTGTGGTATTTGTTCGCTACGGTCAGCTGTGTGCCAATGCCTGTGGCGGCGTTGCGTTTCTTCCAACCGCCAACTTTGCGCCGAGGTTCGGGCTTGTCCCAGGGTTGCCCCTTCAAGTCCGCAGCGTTCGAGGCGCGCGAAACTTGAATGACAAGTCGTTGGAACATGCGGAACGGAAACATACCATTTAAGAGGGCTCCCCAGGTGCCCCATGATTCCTACCCCCCCAGAAATGGCTGTCCGTTTGCGTCGCGAAGCTCGTTCTCCCCCGCCCATCCCCCCCCCGAATCCCTTCAGTCATGTCCTCCTAGATTTCCCGCCGAAAGCATTTTCCAAACTTCGCGCCCAGCGACTTGGAGAGTTTACCAATTACGGTTTTGTCAGGTTTATTTCGCGGGCGAGGTTTGCGCGGCGTTGTCTTTGGACCCCACGCCGGTAGACACGAACGGAGACCTCGAGGGCCCGTTCTCTGCCAGTGGAGTATCTCGCCACGGGTGTAATTTGTCTCGTAGGGCCTGCACCATGATACGTTACTCGTAGGCTACAACGATCACAATTTGTCTCGTAGGCTACAACGATCACAAGGATACGTTACTCGTCCTGCACCTACCCCACGAGGGTAGCTTCGAAGCTCGTGGGGCGCAGCCTGCGTTCGCCAATTTAGTTTCTTGCGGATACACGCAGTGCGACCTTGACGCCATATTCGAAACGGACGTTGTTGTTATACATTGTGGATGTGCGTAACATCGCGTCATCAACAAGTCTCACAGGCCACGAATGTTTGCCAGAAATGGTGATGCCACAAGCGTGTATTCCAATTGATAAAAAAGGCATGTAGATCACCGATTGACTAAAGTATGGCAAAATGCTTCGGTCGCCCGTCGAATCACGGACGTTTCGAGCTGCGCCGACAACAAAAGAAGCGCGTCGTCACATGTCCATCGTTTGTCATGTTCCTTGTTCGGATCTCCAATGGCACCGCGGATGAGGTTTAGCCGATTTCCCAAACGAAATCGGTCACCACAGCGGCGGGAATGATTGCGACAGCCAGGAGGGGACGATTGTTTGGTCTACAACCGGACATAGACATTTGGGTGCGCATCTGGGCGCGACAAGGCAGCGATGTCGGAACGGGTACTGCCAGAGGGATGTTTGTCATAATGAGCTTACCCGTTATCTTGCAGTCGACCCGTTCACAACGCACGCGATGCACGCGTTGCGCCGTTGCCAGCGTAACCCGTCGAAGTTGTTCCTGCCACGAGGGGCATCTACCAGAACACTGGTCATCCAAGTCAAAGAGCCACCCAGCCGTTCCACGTTTTGCGACAATGAGCAATGTTTTCTCGTCGCGGTTTATTTCATGGAAGCCCATGCGCAACATTCCCAGACATTGCCATAATATGCTGATGGTTTCTCTGACATGCCATACGAATCTGCACAACTACGCGCAAGGGCAGGAGGTGAGCAGTTCACATTGTGAAACAGTCCTGTTAACAGCATCAGAACCATGAGGGACGCATTTCGCAACATGGTTTCTTTGTTCTCCGCATAGCAAGCAACGTGGCTTATGGGGCGCATCTGAACTATTGCAGCCCATACCACATTTCGCAGTATTGAATCTGGGGACAACACAGGACGAACATTGTTCGAGACATGCTGAAGTCAATTTCGAAAAAAAAACACGGGTAGGCGAACATGTACATATAGAGAAACAGTGAAAACGACTACACAGGTTTCAACCGACCCACTATTCTTGGTTCCATTTGACGCAGCTTGGGACAAGCAAACACCAAAGTAACATCATGGTGCATGTTCTTGGAACCCACAGCCCCCGTTCAATAATTCTTGTCGGTATCTCTATTTCTCCACAGTGGTGGTTGCACATTCTTCGTCGTACCCTTAGCAACTTCCATTGCCAACACCATTCGTCGCCCAAGTCGAATGTTGACAAATTGGTTTAACCATTTGCGCGCAAGGATCGGAGGTGAGGGGGTGAGATCGAAGAGGAACGGAGAGCCCCCCTACCGGGAAATCGATTTCGGTTTCGTGTTCGTGCGTGCCGTGCGTGCGGGCGAGGCGAAGCTGCGTGGGCGGGCGAGAGAAAAGTCTCCTGTGGCTGAGGCGCGGCCAGACCAAATGACTCCCTTCCGGCAACCGGTGGCGCGCGGTGTCCCGCCGCTGTCCTGCCTCCGGCTGAGGCGCGGCCGGACCAAATGTTTCTTTTCCGGCGTCCGGTGGCGCGAGGTGTCTTGCTGGTGTCCCGCCGGTGTCCCGTTGGTGTCCCGATGATGATGATGATGATGATGATGATGATGATGATGATGATGATGACGATGTTGACGATGTTGATGATGATGGTGATGGTGATGATGATGGTGTCCCGATGGTGATGATGATGATGATGATGATGATGATGATGATGATGATGATGATGATGATGTTGACGATGTTGATGATGATGATTTTGATGATGGTGTCCCGTCGGTGTCCCGATCATGTTGATGATGATGATGATGGTGGAAATGATAATGGTGTCCCGGCCCGAGGATGATGATGATGATGTTGGTGATGTTGATGATGATGATGGGGATGATGACGGCCATGGTGGTGATGGTGATGGTGTCCCGATGATGATGATGATGATGTTGATGATGTTGATGGTGCTGATGATGACGATGATGGTGTCCCGATGATGCTGATGACGTTGGTGATCGTGATGATGCTGATGATGATGATGATATGATGAAAAGATGATGGTGATGCGGATGATGATGAACGTGATGATGATGGTGTCCCGATGATGATGGTGATGATGAGGATGATGTTGTTGTTGATCATGATGGTGTCCCGATGATGATTATGATGTTGATGATGATGACGATGATGGTGTCCCCATGATGATGATGTTGATGATGAGGATGATGATGATGTGATGATGATGAGTTTGATGATGAGTTTGATGATGATGGCCCGATGATGATGATGATGTTGATGTTAGAGATGATGATGGTGCCCCGATGATGATGATGATGGTGATGATGATGATGATTGTGACGATAATGATGGTGTCCCGATGATGAACATACTGTTGCTGGTGATGATGTTGCTGATGATGATGATGGTGCCCCGATGATGCTGATGATGATGATGATGTTGATGATGCTGTTCATGCTGGTGGTGATGAGATGATGCGGATGATGTTGATGATGGTGTTCCGATGCTGATGATGCTGATGGTGTCCCGATGATGATGATGTTGTTGATGGTGATGATGGTGATGATGGTGGTGTCCCGATGATGATGGTGATGACGATGATGATGCTGATGATGATGGTGATCAGGTGATGATAATGATGATGGTGTCCCGATGATGAAGATGATGATGATGATGATGATGATGTTGATGACGTTGATGATGATGCTGTTGATGATGACGTTGATTGTGAGATTGATTGTGATATCGACAGTGAGATCGGCCGTGAGACCGAATGTGAGATTGATTGTGAGATCGATAGTGAGATCGATAGTGTGATCGATTGTGAGATCGATAGTCATTTCGATTGTGATACCGATCGAATGAGATTGATCAAGTCAGATTGATTGTGGGATCGACCGAGTGAGATCCATCGAGCGAGGCCGATCGTGAGATCGATAGTGAGATCGATAGTGAGACCGATCGAGTGAGGCGTTGGTTCCTCCCCCCCCGAACCTCCTCATCACCCGAAGGGTGGCCGTATAGGTACAACATGTTGGGGCAACCGCCCGCTAAAGCGATGACCCACTCTCGCGCGGTTGTGCCCCAAGATGCTCTCACGTTTCGTTGCATCACCATGTAGTTCAATGCGCACCCGTCAGTATTGCGAGCACCCCTATCGGTGATGTGAAAAGGATCCACGACATGATTCACGGGCGGCGCCATGTTTGAGCCAAGGTATGTAACAACATTGCCACACCATATGTTCAGGAAAGCTCACGCCGTGTTTCAGCTCAGGCATGCTTGCACTGCCCGAGTCTGGGAAACCCATCCTGCAGCATGTCAGCGACGTGCACGTAAAACCACAAAGTATGTTGGCCACCCCGCTAGGCTGAGCTGCCGATTGAAAGAGCACATGTTCCGTAGGGGGGTTCCTGCCTTCAGGTCTGCAGCCTTGTGTTGAGAAATGGGGTAGGCGGAAAAGGCTCTCAAGGGCAATAGTTCGTGTTTGGCATTTGTGTGCATGTGTGTGTGCAGTTGCGTGTGTGCGTGCGTGCGTGCGTGCGTGCGGGCGGGCGTGCGTGCGTGTGTGCGTGTGTGTGCGTGTGTGTGTGCGTGTGCGTGTGCGTGTGCGTGTGCGTGTGCGTGTGCGTGTGCGTGTGCGTTTGTGTGTGTGTGTGTTTGTGTGTGAATGTGTGTGTGTGTGTGTGCGTGCGTGCGTGCGTGCGTGTGTGCGTGTGCGCGTGTGCGCGCGTGCGCGTGCGCGTTCGCGTGCGCGTGCGCGTGCGCGTGCGCTTGCGCGTGCGCGTGTGCGTGTGCGTGTGCGTGTGCGTGCGCGTGTGCGTGTGCGTGTGCGTGTGCGCTTGCGTGTGCGTGCGCGTGTGCGCGTGTGCGTGTGTGTTTGCCTGCGTGCCTGCGTGCGTGTGCCGTGCGTGCGTGTGCCCGTGCATGTGCGTGTGCGTGTGCGTGTGCGTGTGCGTGTGCGTGTGCGTGTGCGTGTGCGGTTGCGTGTGCGTGTGCGCGTGCGTGTGCGTGTGCGCGTGCGCGTGCGCGTGCGCGTGCGCGTGCGCGTGCGCGTGCGCGTGCGCGAGCGCGTGTGCGTGTGCGTGCGCGTGCGTGCGTGCGCGGGTGCGTGCGTGCGTGCGTGCGTGCGTGCGTGCGTGCGTGCGTGCGTGCGTGCGTGCGTGCGTGCGTGCGTGCGTGTGTGCGTGCGTGCGTGTGTGTGTGTGTGTGTGTACGTGTGTGTGTACGTGTGTGTGCGTGCGTGCGTGTGTGTGTGTGTGCCTGTGGGTGCGCGTGTTTGCGTGCGTTTTCGCGTGCATGCGCGTGTGCGTGTGCGTGCCCGTGTGCGCGTACGCGTGTACGTGTGCGTGCATATGTGTGCACGCGCCTCTGCGTGTGTGTGTACGTGTGCGCTTATGGGCGTGTGGTCATGTGGGGTGCGTGGGCGTGTGGTCGTTTGTATATGCGCTTGTGTATTTGTGCGTCTCGACTGCACCGACTTTCGCCCTTCGATCGACCCCACCATTGTGACTATCTCGTCGCCGAGGGAGCGCTCGCCAAAGAATGAGTGTTTGCATGTGTGTTTGCATATGTGTTTGTGCGTGTGTCGGCGGCGCTTTCAGAGTTGTGCGCCAGAAGGTGGGGGGATGCTTCATCTCGCTCGTCCCACAGGCTTCCCTGGCTGTGGCCGCCAGAAGCCAGAGGCGTTCAATATGACGATGTTGAAGAAAACCACTGGGTGCACAAATGTTTAGATCGCTGGGCAAATCAGGCCGCGAAGATCTTAACAGTTTGTTTGCGGACTACTATGTATGATCATGTCGGTCTTTGTGAGTCCTCTTCCTCTTCCCTCCACTCCCCGAGGCCGAACGTGTCGTAGGCCCTGTTTCGGGATACCGAACCATTGGCCATTTGATCTGCCATTCTTTTTGTTCGAAAGCCCGACAGTCGTTGAATGTCACATATCTAGCATGATCAAGGTAGCCAGCCCACACCGGGTATGTGTTGGTTGCACGAGTGCCCTTGGATATTTCGCACCGTTAAATTCAAGGAAGAAGTAGGCTGCAAGGCCAGAGTTCAGAGCCCACACCGAAGCGCTCTGGGCTACCGATTTGGCCCTTCCAGCTGTGCCCCTCCTCGTACGCACCCACACACCACGCTCATCTCGCCCGCGTCATCATCCTTATCCTCTTCGTCCTCCTCAAGTTCTACTCCCGATTCTCCGTTCTGTCTGCATAGAACTGCCAGGTGCCCGCTTTTCTACGGACGTCGCAAGGGCGAATGCAGATCCGATTGAATTTGGCCGAGGCCCTCTGGACTTCCCGCGCATGCCTGTGGGGCGATCGATGGTGGCCCCGCTCTTTCGACAACAACCAGGGGCTGGGCCAGGAAAGTGTCAAGCTGATTTAGAGCAGGCAACAAAAAAACGCCTCCAGAAAATACGGGGACATCTCATGGCTCAGCTACGCTTAAGGGTGACCTTTCGCTCATTCAGGGGTGCCCACAGGATGTCCCACAGGGGTCCCCAAAGTACTGGCTTGCGCGTTTGGATTTAGCCCCCTCGCGGCCCCCGAAAGCTACACACCAACGGTCGCTTGTGCCCCTGGTCCTTCTTGCGTGCAGTCGAATGGGGCGCATGGTCGAGGAGTCGATAAGCCGACCTCCAGCGTTCGGCGGAAGGCCAACGGAAGTTAATCGAGGGCGGTCTTGCTGGCGGAAGTTCGCGAAAGCCCGGCGGAAGTACAGGCGGACCCTCAAACCAAAGTCGACGATCACACAGGGTGTGATTGTGCCCGGGTGTGGATTGCGATCTGCGCTGTTGGGGCACGGGGGGATCACGTTGCGCCCACGGCTTGAAAGATACTTGTGCGCGCGCGGCAGAGCAATCTGTCGGGGTCCTTGCCCGCCCCCCAGGGCGCGGGTTTCAAACCGCACTTGTTGCAATCACCACCCTTCGGAGACGCCGACAAGGGTCTCAACACGAGCATACGCAGAGGGTTCGGAGGCAGCCACGTCTAATTACTTATCGGCGCTTCGGCCACCTGGCTTGCCAGGATCTCTCAGAGTGCCCCTGCTGGGCCCTCGGCGCCGTCGGGGAGCACGTCCGCCATCGCCGCGGGGGGTCGCGGGCCAGGAGCTCTTCGCTGACGTCGGCGAGTCGGTCAACAGCTTGCCTAGCGAGGTGCCGGCGGAACCCTGCGCGGTGGTCGCGGTCCAGGACGGCGCGCGCACGTGCACGGATGGTCGCCGGTCGACTGTCCCTAACCTTCCACCGGCCCTTCCGCCGAGCCGGCCGAGCATTCTCGAGCAGTGCTTGAATCGAAAAATACAAATTTGCAGAAGCATGGCTTTTCGGCGGCCCGTGTTGATTCATTGGGTTGGCGCTGATTCAGCAGTGCCCCGACCAACGTCTTGGCTTCACGCTGGACAGAACTGGCAAAGAGCGGAGGAGCAGCTTCGAGCGTGGCTTGCATCCGCGCACGGGGTGGAAGGAGGTCGTCCCTTAGAGTCAGGCTCTCAGGGGCGTGGGCTTCCTCACTCCAGTCGAGTGAGCGTGCGTGGGCGTAGGCCACGTCTGCAGCTGGCGCGTCCAGCACTTCCTCGGAGGAGCGCAAAAAATCCCCTCCCCCTCCAGACACCCAACGTCATGCTTTTCTCAAAATGTCGACCTCCAGAGGTCTCGACCCATTCCCCAGGACCTGCGTTTCATCCTGAATCGTTTTTGGTGGTCCCGAGGCCCCGTAATGGCCCCCAGATGTCGAAAACTGAAAAAATCCTCCTGCCGTGTTTTTTTTCACGACCCGAGGGGGTCTGGGTCCCTCTTCAGGAGGGAGGGGCGGTGCTGACGGGCCTGCTGGAGCAGGTGCGGCCGAAGCCGGGCTGGACCGCGCCCTTCCTGCGGCGCGACGACATTCGCAGTGGTTTCGCGCTGCGGCGGTGCGAGGCGGCCGACCAGCGGCGGCGGCAGCGACAGTGGCGGCGGATGCAAGAACGACGACGACGAGGCGGTAGGAGGGAGGAAGAGGAGAGGAGGAGGAGGAGGAGGAGGAGGAGGACAAGGAGGTTGCGACAACCACGACAAGAAGACGGCACACCAGTCGCTTCATACCCTGTATGGGAGCCCAGAGGGACACACCTGGGGGAAAGGCACACGATACACCACACAGCGACAGCAACACACAAACACCACTTAATTACATGGACCCAACCACAGCAACAGGACAGCGACATCCAGCTACAGTGGGCATTGCTTCATACCCACGCACGGGAGCCCAACGGGGTATACCAGGGGGAGATACACGAACAGTACACAAAGACACTTCTGTGAATCATACGGCAAATACATCCGTTCTTCCACCACGACTTCCTCATTTGATGTATATTTCCTTGAGTGAAGAGAGCAAATACTTGCACGATTCTGATATATCGCCCACTGTCCTATTACACCAGACAGCTTACCCGTATACATCGAGAGGCCACATAAGCGTATACACACATAAGTCTGACATAAGGGGCAAACAGGGTCCGTTGCTCACACGTATATTGCAAGCTGTACGTGATGCTACATTACAGACGTACTCATCATGAACCAATATCACGCATCGCGAACTACAAGACCTTATACCCCTACCTAAGCCCTCTCGTTCATGATCACCCCTTTTCAGTTATGCGGGAATCAACGACACTCAATAGATGAGTTGCCATGCTTAAGCCATGACAAACACCAGCCAATGCTAGTGCCATGCCCGCCCACAGCCATTTGTGTCCATCTCTTCCGTACCACTATTGGTTCCAATGCTCCACAAACCGACGCAGCACCTGTCTAAACACATACGCGGCACACGATTCAGCACAGCCCAGCAACAACGGACCAACAGCACAACCATAACTTGAGCACAGCTCTGCAGACAGCCTCATACCTTGAATGGGAGCCCTACAGGAAATTCCTGGGTGTGAGGCATCTGCCGCTGGCATCATGCAACACCACGCAGCCACAATACAACAACACCCAGCACATACAGGCGAACAGCGGACAACGACTGCCTCATACCCTGCATGGGGGCCCCACTGGGTACACCTGGGGGAGGGGCGTGGTACGACAAGGCCCTACCTACGAATGATCACGGAGGCACATACGTGATGCGACCTTTCTTCGTGAGACAGGTCCCCCAGCGACTGGCATGCACGTGCAGCGCTCAGACACATTTAGGCGCCGACACCACATTCACAATTCCACCCACGACAAGTATTGGACTTCCAAGTGGACCCAAACGCCACAAATCTGTGCACAAGCCTGAATGAGGGACTCTGCATACATACATGGCCGAAGCTGACACTGCTCATCGTCACACCGCACATACGTCACATATAGTTACACACAGACTCTTATCCTGCACGGAAACCTGTGAGCCATACCTGGGGGAGAGCGTCGAGGGAAGGCGCATGCATGGACCCGAGGACACTTGTGAAGCTTCTTCCCATGAGCGAGATTACCAGCACAGCTCCTCACGCGCAGTCTCCGTCATTGTCAGGCTCAAAACTATTGTTGGCAGGTTTCCCCCCACATGCATATCCAGCATAATGTTCCCGACGCCGCCCCCCTACAATCTTACCAACAGCAAGACATACGCTGTTTTGGAGAGTAGATGGGCCAATGCGCCATGCTTCGCCTACCTACCCTCACTGTCGATCCACACGACAGGTCGCTCAAGAAGGGCGACGACATCACCGAATAGCGCAAGTACCTGATCAAATCGCTGCACCGACACCCTACGGAGTAGTACATTGATGCAGGAAGCGAGACTACACCTCCACGGTTACGCACCTACGGCAGGAACAGCAGACCCGACCTATTACGCACAGCTACACCGTGCACATGCGATCCAGACTGCGTTCGACAACTACGCGCACATGCTGGGCCAGACAAGGAGGACATGATCACCGAGGCCGACACCGAGACGCACTTCGTCTACGTCTCACTGCGACTAGGGCGCGAGTACCTGCCTGTACCAACCAGCGAAGGCTGGGCCAATGCCAAGCGAGAGACGCATACGACGATTGCACACCTACCGACACCAATAAGAATATCTTGAACTCACTACACGAGCGACTCACATTAGCATTCACTGGCTGGAAGTATTGATGCTCAAACCATCAAGATGGGCTACGTTGGTCACAGCGGCCGAAGGAAACTCCATACCTCAGGAGAGCCGACTGCAGACCCGACCACCAGACACTCATCGACGACGAGGAGCCGCCAATATATCTACGCAGAGCAACACCCATACGCCGCACATGGTCAGCTCAGCAACGACACCAACGAAAACAAGGCACGATATACATACTTCTACTTCAATGGGGGCGGCACCGAAAAGAGCCCCAAAGTGACGCCATGCAAAATATACTGCACGCAGAGACCCGGGAGGTGTGATTCCAGATGGGCGAGGACTACGCCATCAATTTGAAGTTCAAGTGCGACGCAAGGAACTACGGGGCACGTACCTTCGCATGCTGAATGACAGATTCATGCCAAGACGTCGCCACTGGGCCTGAGCTACTCGCACTCACCAACTACATAGCTGACGCACCCGCGCGCATCCGGCGCCTCGACCCCCCATCCACCGCGGGCAACCTGCGCGCCACGTCGCTCCGCCAGTCGCGCGCGAGCAAACCGGGCGCGTTGAATTAGGGGGCGCCACCAACCCCGAAGACGAGCTACTCAACCAATGGGAGGGCGCTGCGCGCTTCCAGGCCCTACGCCGCCAACGCGCTACGAGCTCAGATCACCAGCCAGACGCAATCTCTAGTGGCCATAATGATTGGATGCCTCGGACCTACGCCCGTCGCAGGGCCCCACCCGCGCAGATGCGCCATCTACGACGATTGTAACCCGAATTACATTCAGGCCCAGCCATCCGACGTCCCACCGCCCCCTCATGGACCACACTTCACATGCAACCCGCCGATGTTCACGCAGACTCAGGGCGGTTTCCGTCGCCGCGCAGACCTACCGCCGGACGATGGGCGCTACGCTCGCGCACAACAACATCTTGCAGAACGCCGCGACGACGACAAGGCTGTCTACGACAACTTGGAAGAATTGCGAGTCACGTGCAACGGCCAGAGGAAAACGCAAACGGCCAGAGCACTTTATACCCGACCTCACCTTCAAGAAAATATGCGAAGGCTGCCGTGAATGCGCCCCGCCCGAGCCACCGCGGATGCCGATGCCACCGGCGCAGAACAACGACGACGCACCGACAGCCTAATGGCAAGACCACCGATTCGAAGGTCACGGCATTTCAGCATCAGAGGACAACCGCAGCGACAGAGACGACCCATGGGCCAATATGGTCCGAGCATCTGACTGCGACGAGGTTTGCCTATCACAGCTCAAACCAAACAGATGCCACGGCTTTCACCTACACAGCGGCTGGACCGCCCACTGCCACTACGCCGACGACGCAGACGAGGACGTCCGAGGGGAAGACATTCGGCGCCATGCAGTAACCAAACAAATCGAAGCAACCAGCAAATGCACAAAAATCCCGTATATATTTTGGCTCAAGTCTCACGGCCCTCACCGTTGGCCGCGACTCGAGAGGCTCGAGGCGAGGTGGAGGGCAGCCCCTCCTTCTGGCCCCGACCCTCGCTAAGTTTACAGTGAGCTCCTGGCGGAGCACTCCCCCACGTTGTTTCGCTCGGGTGATGTCCGACAACGCTGGGCCGATCCTACCAGGACCTCGGTCTCCGCGCTGGGCGCGCGGAGGCTGCGGCCTCGATGCTGATTGGGCTTCGGGGGTCACCTGCCGCTGCGGCGCAGCAGCCCCCGCCAAGGTCGCGGCTGCCGCTCGCCGCAGCGCTGCGCAAGGCAAGCCCAAGGACAAGGCAATGGTACCAATCAGAATGGCAATGCGAACGGCCCCCTTCCTCGGCGCGCCCCCGGTGCACCTGGAAGACGAGGCCCCCCCATGACAAACTCGCTGCTCTGGCCAAGACCGCGGGGAAGCTCGCCGGCGGCAACAGCGGCGCTGGCGGCGGCCATCTCGGTCGCGGCGCTCAACAACCTCAAGCCGCACGCGGAGGCAGCGGTCAACCTCCCACTGGGCAAGAGGCAAGCAGAGAGCAACAACTTCGTGATCAGATCAAGGACCTTGAGACTACTATCAGAAGGGTTGAGCGCTGTAGCAACGGGGCTCAGACAAAAGGCGAACTGGAACAGCAGCTACGAGACACGCGGGAAGCCTTGTCTGAGTGCAAACCAGTTCTTTCTCAGCATACGGCGATTGGACATGGGTTTTCGAGGGCCCAGGCAACTCAGCAGCGTCTGGCGGCAGAAGTTTAGCAGCAACGTCTATTCACCGAGCAAGCCCAAGAAAAGTTGGACTGCCTGCTCGCACAAGAGAAAGCAGTGGAAACGGAGCTGGTGCTGCTCAGGCAGAAGCATGTGGAGGCCATGCCAGTTTCGGCGCCAACTTCAGCATCTTTGCACATCAACCTGGAAGAATTAGAGGGTGACGATAAACAAGAGATGTAAAAAATGGCGTCAGCAGCCTTCATCAAGCTCAAACATATCTTGGGCAAGCAGAAGCCGCCGCCAAAACCTCCAGCGCCGTCTCCATTCGTGGGCGCCGCAGGGGATGCACGCATGGAAGGCGCACCAGCCGCGTCTCCTTTTCCGCGAGGCCCCTGCTGCCCCTCCCTATGACCTTGGCGGGCAAGCTGAACAGCAACCACCACCTGAATGGGATGGCGCAGACCTCGGGGCAATGTACTTCAGCGCCCAGCGGGTCGACAAGAGAGCGTTCAGTGAGCAGCTTCGTGGACTTTTTCAAAAAGCAGCGCTTGGGGTAACACCGTACCCCTTGCCAGATGCAGTGGCTTGCCGCTATCTCAATTCGGCGCGCCGATACCACTTCCGCCGCCACCTCTCCCTGTGCCTGGACCTGGGCTGCTTGTCGGTGGCGAATGCCTCGAGGGCTAAAATGACAAGTCTTGGCAGGCGCTGCGAGATCGTCTGGCGACGTCCTCCGCCCTCATCATCACGGCACAGGAAGTCGGCTTCCTGGAGGACAGTGTTGGTGCAAAAAGTGATGCGGCCGCCAAGTTGGGCTCGGGTCTGCTTGCGTCCCCCTCTACCCCAGGACTGCCTGGGCAACCGAAGTGGGGGGTGGCCATTTCCGTGGGGCAGACGTTAGGGCTGCGGTGGCCCGCGGATGGACCTGGCATAGTGGGCCGTTGTCGACATCCCGTCCTGGCCTCCTCTTGTTGTTGCGAATGCGTACCTTAAGTCGGGCACTGGGCTCTGTGAGCTCAACCTCGGGATGCTTAAGAAACCTGGTGCCTCTCTCGAACGAGAGCACCACTCCCTGGTAGGAGCTGACTGGAACCTTGAACCCCGCCTGGTGGACAGCACAGCACGCCCGAGACGCTTGGACGCTGCACTTTTTGCCCCGTAGCAACGCGCCTGCGTCTCGCCGACGGCCGCGACCGCCATCGACTTTTTCATGGCCAGCACGAGGATGGCCAGAGCCGTCGAGATTATAGACACGGCGATGAGTTGGACGATTGGGCCCCACAGGCCAGTTTTGCCGAAATTACGCGACAAAGCGGTCCACTTGCATCAGCTTAGCTATCACACTCATCTGAAGTTACCGGTTGAGCTGCCTGCGGGACTTACGCCGTGCTGTCAATATTGGACTTTGCCCAGGTGCCTGGCCGAGACTGCTGCAGACGCTGCGGTCACTCTTCCAGTTGGACAGGCTTGGACTCTCCTCACGCAAGCTTGGAAGGTGTTTGCGAATATGTTAGAGCTTGAACTCGAACCGTTCCTCGGCGTGGAGATCGCTAGCAAAGGGCGCAAGGGGTCCTTTCTCAAAGCTCGGTGGGTGCCGACATTCGCCAGGCCTGAGAAGGCCACGAGGGATGATGTGAGGCCGGGTTGGGTTTGGCTCGCTCAGCATTTGGAAGAAATCATTGGTGTGGCACATAGACTCGCTGATGCGCTCGAGAGCTCCGATGCGGACCCCACTACGCTGAGCGAGCTCCAGCAAGATGCGAGTGCCCAGTTCCAACAGCTGCAAATGCAGCCCGTGCCAGGCGAAGGCTCTAGCGCCAGGTTGGACGCCACCGTCAAGCAGGCACGGGATTTAGTTGGCAGGTGGACGCCCACCTCGGACACGTGGCTCTAGGGCGCCCGGGAGTTCATCGACTCCTGGAGCGACGACCTGGAGCTGGCCCACGCGACCCTTAACAAGAGGAAAACATATTCCTGTGATGAATGGTAGGAGAAACCGCTTTCGGGGGGGGCCAGGGCCATGCACCGCCATACTAAACTTACGGAAAATGGAACCCTACGGTCGTCAAGACCTCGTCTGGACAGTTTACGAGTAACCCACGTGATGTTCTCGATGCCGAAGGCAAGGCCGTGGCTCGTTTCTGGCACGCTAGCACATCCCCAGCGACGGTTGAAGCGTTGGACAGACAGCACTTGCCATGCGCGTCGGCCGCGGAGATCCGCAGTGCTAGCAGTAGTTTCTCTAAGATGACCTCTCAATCCCTGGCCGGATTACACCCCCGCCAGCTGTCTTTGGTTTCTGATGCCGCATTGGACACTCTCGGGGCCATGTATCAGGCCGTCGGGCTCTTGGGGCTCTACCCTACGCAGCTGTTATGGATGCTGTTTCCCCTGCTGTTTTTTTATATAAAAACGAAGAGACGGGCGCGCCCGATCTGGTTGCGCGCGGGGCCCGTCAGAGTTTGAGAGCGTTTGGGACGTCCTCATGTGTTGAAATTTAACTATACGTACCCTCGGCGCTTTTGGGCCTTCGGACCTGGTCGCAGCGCCGAGGATGCGGCGCGGCACCAGGCGGCGCGAGCCGAGGTGGCGCAGCCCCTGGAAAAGTTACGCTTGGAGTGACCTGTGACGGGACCAAGTATTATGCAAGTTTTGATCCCGATCCCTTAGAACAGAGAGAGCTCAGGTTTGGGTTGAACGGCGCCATTTTTAGAACTGCGTACAATGTTTGGAGAGGACCGCGCATCCTTAGGCTCGGTTCCATGTACAACGTTACCCCGTACTTCGTGCTCAGTGGTCTCCTTGCTGGAGACATATGTAACGACCTGTTCGCCCGCGTCTGCAGCGTCGACGCGTTCGACCGCTCCTGCACCAGCCACCCTCTTGCGCCTCTCTCCTCCCGCGTTGACGACGACGCCTTGACGACGGAGGGGGGGGGGGGGGTCGGAGACTGCCGCGCTCGAGCGGTTGGTCACAGTGCGCGCTGGTATGTTCCATCTTCCGTGAGGTTTTGAAAGTTGGCTTCCAGGCTGATAAGCTCACCACCTTTTGCAGTTCTATAGGTGTGGCTCGACGTTTAGGTCGACTGTTTGGCGGCGTGGCTGGGCATGTCACGAATAGTAGTCTTGGTACGGACCTCGCCTTTGGCCAGCGACGGTCGAGTAAGAATGCGTTGCGCAATCGTAAGGCTGGGCCCGGGTGCATGTACAAACGACACAGGGTCCTTCTGAGATGCAGACGCAATCTCCCGATACAAAAAAGGCCGCATCGGTAAGATATATGTTGCAGGCGCGCAGCCTGCCGCCACTTTCGGGTCAGCTGTTGTCGGCATGAGCGGTCATGAGTTGAAAGAAGCCCGTCGTGTCATGCTGTCATAAAGGTTGCTCGCCCACGGCAAAGATGGCTTTTTTTCTGGAGACCCTGTCTGGAGGGCAGGAATGGCACCAGCCTTGCATTGTTCACGCATTGTGCGGCTAGCGGTTACTGACCCTGTCACCTCGTTCTACAGCGCCAATGAAGTTTGCCAAATGTGGGGAGCTGCGCCCTTCAATGGGGATGTGTGCTGGAGGAGTTCTCG
The DNA here is from genome assembly GCA_963575745.1 of Prorocentrum cordatum. NCBI lineage: Eukaryota > Dinophyceae > Prorocentrales > Prorocentraceae > Prorocentrum > Prorocentrum cordatum. The sequence goes on along the minus strand of CAUYUJ010014183.1, from coordinate 190,045 downwards.
TTGACCCATTCAGCGAATGCACTTGTCTCTCTTCAGGCTCGGTTGGTGCCCCCCCATCCATGGTCGGACACTTGCTGGTGTTAGCCACAGAGCGAGGTCACGAGCGCAAGCTGGCCGCGCTTACCCCGTCCTTCCCTGGAAGTCGCGTCGTCGTGGACCCCCTGCAGAACCTCTTGGGGCCCGCTCCAAAAAGTTGATTCAGCGTGATAAGCAGATGGCCATCACCTGTTTTTGCGGACGCGCCTGGACGCGCGCTCGAGCACGAGCCTTAGGTCACGCTCGCGACGGTCTCTGTCCACTCTGCGGACAGCCCGACTCGGTCAGGCACCGCGCGTGGCAGTGTCAAGCCCCTGCTGCAGTAGAAGCTCGTGCTGACGCAGCAGGAGACAACGCTTCGCGGCTGCAGGAAGCAGCCGACAGCGATTCCAGGAGCTTTTGGAATGAGTTAAAAATGGCACACCCCGAAACGGTAATCCCCCCAAGCAGCGACCCCAACCCGAAATTGTTTACCCCCAACGAGAAGAGTTAGAATCGTGAGGTATCGATGTGAGTGGTTGTGATCTCTGCATGGACGCATCGTGTGCACGGCGCTCGATCTGCGAACTCTCCCGAGCTTCCTATTCTTGGGTTCTTCCAGGACCTGATGAGGAAATGCTGGCCTGCGCGGTAGGCGCGGCCTGAGACTGCCTGCCCCAGACTCCGCAGTCCGCGGAGCGCCAGACCATGGCGCTGATCCCGTTCTTCGTCGAACGCTCGGGCACCCGCTACAGCGATTGTATGACAGTTGTAAAGCTGTGTAAGTCGCCCCCTCAACATCAGGCCCAACGCCGTCATCGTTACGCCGGTATGAGAAGAGGCTCATTACTACACGAAAAACGGGATCATGCGGCTGAACTATGTCATACACCTGCAATTAGGGCTCGTAGTCTGATTGATAGTCTTCCAGCGGCCGAAAAGCGAGCTGCCGTGGGAAATTGGAACGTAGACGTCCTCGCCAAGCATTCCATATCCCTGCGCGCCTCGCCCCCCCCCCCCCCCCCCGTATCGGACGTGCTTACGCTTTCCCTGGACAAACTGTTGTTTGCGGCCCGCGTGCTGGCCAACATGTTGTGTGTTTTCCGCTTGAGAAATTCGAGCGCCCTCCCCCTGGACCTCGGGCCCGATTCCTGAAGTCTGGAGGCTGGCACAGTTGGGAGAAGTTTGAAGGTGGCAGAGCTAGGTGCAGCAGGTGTTCAGCGTTAAGTAGTGATATAGACACCCGCCCCTTGCTTGGATGCCTTGGACCGAGTAAGACCTGGAAGGGTGTTTTCAGTTCCAACGTGGGCCACGCTTTGGCCCACGCGATCGTCACTCGCCAAGAAACCGATGACGACCGCAGTAGGAGTCGTGGACGCGAAACGGTGCTTTATTGTTGTACGACGTGGCGCCTATACCACGCATCGATGTTTTCTTGCTGTGTAAGGAGTGCCAGCGGAAACGACTTGCTGGCTCTTCGCATGCCTTCAAGCGCATCTATGCAGGCCTGCACCCACACGCGCGCGAGACCAGTGCGCGCGCCTCGCAGACGTCGAGGCGAGGAGTGGGGCACATGCAGCATGCGATAAGTCCCCCGCCACCGCCCGAGACAGGCCAGCGCACTTTGCAGCTGGATCGACTCGTGCAGACGGCTGGAATGCAGTCTCTCCTTGGTCGAGTCCTGGAGAGAGAAGCTGCTGCACGTGCGGCAGCTGCTCGCAGGTAGCTGGCAACCCATCGGTCTCGCCCCATTGGGGGGGCGATCAAAAAACATAAGCACATGCACATTCGGATTCCCCAACGACCACCTACGATTACCTGGATGGCACAGGTGCCCCAACACATGCAACAGCGAGATCTTTGCATGCCGCGACGGCGAGCAGTACCCACCGCGTCCACGACTGCGACCCGACCCTCAAGCCACGCCACTTATTACCTACGCATTTCCCGCCACGACCTGCCCGCAACTGATCAAGCACAAAAGCGCCGTCAACGCGGACTCACAGCTACCGCTGCACAGATCGCCCAAGCAACCTACCTTCCCACGACACGACAAAGACTTAGAAGCATTTGCAGCACACTACCGCGGCAGTCTAACATTCAGAGTACAAGTCGCCCAGACATGGGAACACATCGCTACAATGATCACCACGGGGCTAACACGGCTTGGCAATGCCAAGATCTCAGCCATACAAGAGGTAGATCAATGGATCAGCATCTGCCACGACGAGCGCGACACCAAAGATAATTGGGCAGCGCGACTCCGCGACACAGCACACCCGCTGCAACGCATCTGCAATCCGCGAGATCCAAGGCCGCATTTCACCAGCAAGCGCGACGACAGCGACAGCCCCAACGACATAGGAAGCATTGCCAGCGCAGCACAAAGGGCCCAGGAAATACAAACCAAACAACCACCACCAGCGGCGCAGCCCATGCTCAAACCGCTCGCACCCGTTCCACCGCCATCGCGGACTGCTAACAGCACGCCGACCAGCCCAGCAACACAGCTGACAACCCACACGGCAAAGCAGTGGAACATCAGACTACAAAGCAGCCAAAGCAACCTAAAGCGTTCACACCACCAACAAACACGAAGCATGACTGCCCACCACGCACACAGCCAAAACAGAGCACGAGACCAAGCAACCCGACGCCAAACATACGCAATCGCCAGACGAACACTGCAATCGCGACCGCGCCACGCAAGCATCCGCACATGCCACCGCCAGCGCAACCATATGCGCAACAGGCGAACACACCGAAAACCAACAATCTAACAGCGACGGCAATTACACCTGCACCTGCGCTCACTGCAATGATCAAGTGGGTGCCATCGTACATATACCCACCGCCATGCCCACCGCCGCCAGCACTCGCGGTACCGATCATGCACCCGCCTGAAGTGGACATCAACACGCAGCAATGGCTAAAAGCCATCCCGCGGCGGCACTTAGCACCGTTGACGCTAACGACGCGGCGCGCGCACTTCCCGGCGCAAGCCGCTCGAGCAATTGCAGCGCATCAAGAAACAGCCCGACGCGGATAGCAACGGATGGAAATCTTCAACCGACGCATCATCTTCACCAACGAGACTGGGGACCCCGCGTTCCAAGACTACATCGACAGACAACGTGCGCGCCATGCTCGCTACGATTTCTACTTCAATAGCGCAAACGAACACACAAGTGGAGCACCACGCAGGGAGCCACCACCCCAATCGCGCGGCAACGATACACAGGGCCGCTCCCATGTCCAAGCCGACAGACACCACGGCGAGCCACCCAAGTTAGACATGATAACCGACTTGCACTGCTCGGCACGCGGCAGACTACCGCAGCTTCCACAACAAGTACTCCCACGTGGACGAACACCGCAGAGTGACCCCCACTCATAAGGCAGCACAGCCACGCCAGCAGTCAGACAGCCAGACAGACTACCACGACCAACGACTTGCAATACACCCCTTCCTCTTTCTCACAGCAGTTCCTTTGAAATGTCAGTGGTACTTGCCAATGATAAGTTTGGGGCTAATTTACAAAGCCCTGATAGGTTTGGGGCTAACCTGCACAACCCTGGGTCGCAGCCCTAGGACTGACTGTTTTTCTTAGGCGCGAATCTCCGTTGTCCTCCCTCTTCATTATATCGCATACTATTTTCGCGGCAGCCGTCCATACGGGCGCGCGAATAGCGTCTCAGAGGCGGCGGAACAGCACCGAACTCAGAAATGCATGAAAACCCTCGTTCAGTTCTGAGGGGAATAACTCTCGAAACTGCACTGGCGGGAGATCGGTCGCGCATGCGGTCACTTCCGCGTGAAGGTGCACTGTCAAGAGGAGAACAACCTCCAAACATGCACTCTGTACTTAGCTTGCGGAGGAGATATTGATGCTGGAGGGGGCACATAAAGGTGGGTCCAGCACCGAAGGAGCCGTACGAATGCGGGTTGCCCAAACAAGTAAGAGTGAGCGCCAAGTGAGAGTTTTCGATAATAGTGCGCGTTACCAGGAACTGGCAGCTCGAGGTATCATAGCACGCCATCCAGACCGTCAATCGATCCAGACACATATGCCGTAGTATCACCCCCGCCGAAACGCGAGGGTAGAGGGAAAAATGGGTCTCGGGGTCGGGGTCGTGGTCAAGTGTCGCCAGGTCGTGGGAGGGCGGGTGGAGCAGCAGCGAGCGGGGAACGCAGCGACGGAACGTGAGGGCCCCCGCGCCCACGACCCGCGGCGCCCCCCCCCCCCCCCAGTAGCTATGGTGGCGCCTAGCGGGAAGGGCCATTTCTCTTGAAAGGTCCCTCCAGCTTCAGACCCACAAGTGAGGGACAAATGTGCCCCCAAGGCACTCTAACTTGGAATCACCACGCGTGCGGGGGGGTTCGACTCTTGAAGTCCACCTTCCCCTTCCCCTTCGCCTTCTCACGCGTCTGAATCTGTCCCTGTTTGGAGCAACGCGACGATGGGGGCGCATGACACCGCCAGCTCGTAACGGAAAACTGTGCTGGCTGCGACGTCGGCCAATCCGCGAGCGTTGGGCGATCACGAGACGGACGGTGGTGTCCAGTTTCTTCGACAAAGTTGATGGATGGAGCTTCGTGGCCCCGTGCTGGTTTCTTGCCCCCGCCGCCCTCGGAGGAGGAGGCCCCCCCGCCGCCTGCGCCCCGGAGGTGGACACGGTGACGGGCTCCCTGGTGGAATACCAGGAGCGGGCAGGGAAGTGAGGGGAGGGGGAGTTTGTTCGGACAGATAAGACTCGAGCTCCTCCGCCTGAAAGGGCGGATCGGGCGTTTCGCCTGAGACTTCTTCACCTTCTTTGATCCTGAAGCTCAACAAGTGGCAACAGCTTCAAAGACGAAGGGCTGGAGGTGTTCAAATGTGGCTCTTGCTTTAGCGCCGCGCGCATTCGTTTTTACAATGTGAAAGATCTTCACGGATTGAGGGCGGGCAGTTTCCAAAACATGTTATTCTCGTTTTAGCGCCGCGCGCATTCGTTTTTCAATGTGCAAGAGGTTCACGGATTGAGGAGAGGTCGATTTCAAAATGCGGTTCACGGTTTGGCGCCGCGCACATTCGTTTCAATCACCGGGTGACGTACCCAACCCTCTCCTGACACGGGGCAGTTATGTGAAGGACCGCACTCTGGTGGACCTCCCAGGAGCCCACGAAAATAGCCACAGTTTCGCGGTTCGCAACCCCGCAAGGAGCCGCGAGGTCTCGGCTGGGTCCGCGTGGGCCTCCCATCCGTTGGACTTCCCTGGAGCCCACGAAAACGGCGACAGTTGCGCGGTTCGCAACCCCGCAGGACGCCACGAGGTCTCCGCAGATCTGCGTGGACCTCCACTCCGCTGACATCCCAGGAGCTCACGAAGATGGCGACAGTTGTGCGGTTTCTTTCAACATGTGGTTTTCGCCTGAGCGCCGCGCACATTTGCTTTTAACAATTCCAATGATCCTGTGGAAAATCATTATCCTCCCTCCTGCCCCCTCCTCTTCCCCTTCATCCTCGAGAGAGTGTCTTGTCGTGCCGACGCTGCAGCGTTCCCGCCGTGGGCGTTCAGGGTGGAGCGCCGCCGATAAGCCAACATGGAGCGATCTGGCGATCTCGACGCCGCCGAGCGATGAGGGTTGAGCGATCCACGCGGCGTCACAAACCAACGCCGGGATCGTCACGACCCGAGCCTGCCGCATCGGAGCGGCATCCCGGGGCAACGCCAGAGGCTGAGGCGGCGGCGGCGGCGGAACCCTCTTTGCCTCACCCTCCCGACGGCAGGGACGCGGTCGCGCGACGCCGGACGCGCAGCGGCCGTTTGCCGGGCGCAACGCATTTTTTCAATCCGCGGCCCCAGAGCTGCCGACCCCTCCTATGGGGGCGCAGGCGTGATTGAAATAAGGGCGATTTGGGGTTCTGGAGGGACTCAGGTTTTCGAGCCGCCCCATAGATCTAGGTCGGGGAGCTGATTTGTGGCCGAGGCTCGCCGTGGCCAGAAAAAACATTCGCTTCTCTTTCAACTGGCTTGCGCCATTTTGCCGACCCCCGGAAGGAGGCATAACGTGCGACGATTGTGGAAGGTATCTTGCGACGCCATTCCGCCGACCCCCAGGAGGCCCAACCCGCCACCACCGTACCTGGGCTGTGGGTCAGGAGCTTCTCGGATGGATGTGTGGGTTTGCTGGGATGCTTCTCAGAGGCTTGTTGGAGGGCTCTCGCGTGCTTTTGGGAGGCTTACGGGGCCTCTTGGAAGCCTCCTTAGGGTTTCTTGGGGGCACCTTAGAGGCCTCCTCGGGGGCCTCGGTGGGCTTTCGGGGCCGTTTTGGGGGGAAAGGCTTAAGACATAAGTTTTTCTTCCCTCTTTGGAGCTCTGTTGGGACCCTCTTGGGGCTTTCTTTGGCCATCTTGGGAGCCCATGGGGCCGTCTCCGTGCCCTCCTGGTTCGTTTTAGGGCTTGGAGGCCGCATGGGCCGCCTAGGGACGATCTTGGGGGCCCCTTCGGCCGTCCTGGACGCTGTCAAGTCGGAAAAGGTGGGTATGCACAAAATGCACGTTTTCCTAAAGGAATGGGACGGTGTTTGCCTCTTGGAGCCTTTGGGCGCTCCTTGAGGAGCTCTCTTGGGCCATCTTGGTAGCCTCGTGGGCCGTCTCGACGCAGACGGCCCGAGGGGCCATTATTGGCCGTCCCGTCGCTGTTTTGGATTGTCGTGGCGCTGTTTGTGGGGCCGTTTGGGCAATCTCGCGCCCCGTTGGAGGCTGCGGATGCCCCAGGTATTCGCGGCCGTGGCTCGCCATGGCCAGAAAAATCAGTCGTTTCTTATTGAGCGTTCTTCATGGTAGCACGATGATTGTAGTTCTGCGTCCCAGATGCAATGTTGGTCATCCTGGGGTCCGACAAAGGGCCTCCACGGCCGAAACCAAGGAACACTGCACAGATGTTACAATTTAGATCGTTTGGGATTGGAGACTGCGAGCCATGTCGGCGCCGATGGCAGGATCACAGCGGAACCTTGAGCAGGAGCTTGAGGCCATGATGTCTCCCACACCACCTTCGAAGATTAGGAATACCCGCATGGCCAGCACTCCCGTCCGGAGTCTCGTGAAGGACCCATGGGGAAGTCCCGATATGGTATTCGTTCCCCCCTTGCTCCTCTTCTTGACCAGGAACGCCCAGGACACCACGAGTAGCAGGACAGCTACGTCCCGATACCCGAGGACGATTCCGAAGACGAGATGATCGAGTCGCTGGCCCGCAAGTCGAATCTCGATCAGCAAAAGGGCGTGACCATGGCTGGCATCGCTAGCCCCCTGCAGGAGCAGCTGTCCCCCGTGACGTCGGTGGTCAAGAGCCTGCGCACAGAACTCGGCAAGCTCGATTCCAAGGTCACGAGCATCGGAGAGACGTTGGCTGGCCGCACAGACCGCGTGGAGACTGCCATTCTCGATATCGAAGCGCGGGTGGAGAAGCTGGAGAATGTGCACGAGTTGCTGAATGATAAGACGACCTACGCCCCCCAGGAGCTTGACACTTTCAGTCTGCACGCACTCCGCCGGCGATCCGAGCGCAGAGAAGCGCTCAGTGACCATGGTCGTCGGCAACATCGCCGGCCTCGACACCCTCTCGAAGGCTGAGGAGCGGTTGCAAAATATGCTGACCTCCTTGAATTCCCCCATCCCGACCAAGACCTGCACGAAGTGGAATTTCGTTGGAGTTTTATTCGCGGAGTTCCAGAGCTCCGTGGGAAAGAACGCCGCCGTGGATGCCTTGACCCCCCAAGACCCCCCCGTTACCGAGAGGCCGGCAAGGAGATTTTGCTTTGGGATGAGACACAGATCCAAAAGGGCATGGAACATTCCATCCACAGCGTCCGTCAACGATTCCGCTCCTTACACGGCGACAGTGGGCGGCGAGCTCGCACTGACTACACGTGTGTTTCTTGATCGCGTGACCCACGAGTGGCACGGGGAGTGGGCTGGATGGGGGGAGCTTCGCAAGAGCCTCGAGGTCGTGGATCCTTTTGACAGGTCGAACCAGTTGGCCGCGATGAATTCGAAGGGCATGAAGAGCACCAGCTACAAGGGCAAGGGCAAGGGCAAGACGGACAAGGGGCGCCGGCAGCCGGGCGGACAGCCTAGCGCTGCCAGCGCCGGCGGTGGACCAGGTGGCATATTAGGGGTCGCGGCGGCACATCGGTTCGCAGATCAACCGCGGCAGCGCGACTGCCAGGGCGAGCTGTCTATTAGCTCAGCCGCGCAATCGCCAGCCACGAGTTTCACCACCAACACATGCACGACATGATGCTCTCAGGCCTCCTGCGGGGCCCGCCATGTGCAACGCGTGCCAACAGGACTTGTACCTCACCAAGGAGCACCAGCTCATATAAGCATTCGCTGCCGTGTCGACCGAGCGATATGCGTTCTCTTGGGACGTCGAGGGCCCGAGCATCAATGCGGACTCCGCAAAGCTTGAACAATTCACTGCTAGCGAGAAGTATCGGAGAGTCGACGCTAGGTGTTTACCAGAAACGCACGTAGCTGGCGCGCCGCATTCGGTGCAGGACGGATGCCAGATAATGCTAGATGGCGGCGTGGCCGAGAAGAGAGAATATGCAAGAGTTGGTTTTGCGGTCGTTCCGTGGCTTCGTCATTCAGTCATGGGCCTTGCGTTTTCAGCGACAGCATTGCCACCCTTGAGTTTCGCGTGCCTGGAGGGTCACTCGCTCTGGTATCAACGCGTGCCCCACAATCAGCTCTTGCGTGCGACGTCCTGCATTCGTGGTTCATGGATTTGCACGCAGCTGTGGCCCATTGAAAACCACGCTGCCAGTCATGGCGCTCGGTGATATGAACGCCCGCTTCCCGCCAAACTTCTGCGAGGAAGCGCCGCTTGTCGGCCCGCGCGACTTCGGCGACCCGGCGCGCGCGCCCGACGCCGCGGGCAACCGGCGTTCGTTGGCCGAGCAGCGCATCACATTGAATTTGGCGTTCGCGAACACCTTCCTGGAACGACCCCCGGCTGAAAAGGTGGCGCGCTACGTTTTGGGCACAGACCCCGCGAGCGAAATAACGCGCATGATGTTCGCAGATATCGATCATTTCATTAGCGACCACCAGCGTCAAATCGGACCGCTCGCTTGCTCGCGCCCCGCGCCGTGTCCTCGCCCAGGCAGCTCTCGACGCATGCGTTCCGAAGACGCAGCCGAGAGGCCGCCGGGAGAGCTTGGACCCGGCGTCTCTCCAACGGTCGTCGGTGGCAGAAAGTTGCGCCGGTTCATTCGTCGAGGCGGCAACAACAAGACCCCCGCCGCCAGACGTCGAAGACCACGCGCAACAACTTGCCCGATGTCTGGAGCCAGTAGCAGAACAATGCCTGGACGGCCGGCAAGCCTCGAGGCCCTGGATCCGCAGGGGCACTTTGGATTTGATTGAGTTGCGAAACCAAGCACGGACATCGCGCCAGTTCGATTGGGAGGAAGAATTATAGCGTCAGGTTCGCCAGCCCCCCCGCAATGACAGAGCGGCCCGGTTGGGCGACTAGCTCGCAAACGGAAGTTGGCAGAGCACTCGGCGATTCAATAGGAGGGTGAAGCACCAGGGCGGGCTGAGAGTCGACGGGGGCGACATGGTGGACAGCACGCACAGAGCAGAGACCACGGCAACGCACCTGTCAGACGCGCAGCGGCCCCCGCCCGCACCATCGCAGCCCCTCCCGCGCGGACAAAAGTACGCGCAGGGCTGAGATTCGCGACGGAAGACTTCATTGCGGACGAGCTGCGCGCCGCGATCAGCAAGCTACGAGCTGGGGAAGCAGCCGGGCCAGACAACATCCCCCCGGGTGTCTAGAAAGCCGTCTGCTGCAATGATGATGCGCGCTGCGCTCGTGGACTTGTTAGACCACAGCTGGCAGCAGAAAGTGCGACCGCAGACGCGGCGGCAAGGCAGGGCCGGGCCAGCGCGACTAACCAGAAAGGGGGGGCGAATCTCTGCCGGCCAACTACGAACCCCTCTCCCTGCCGGCAGTGAGCTGCAAGATCTTGGCTGCTCTGCTGCAGAACAGAACTTCAGATGGCGGCGCCGAGAAACGCTTTCGGCCGGGCCAGTTCGGGTTCTGAAAGGAGCGGGGCGCCGGGGACGCCGTCTTCATATGCATGGATACATCGAGCAAGCGTGGGCCGGAAAAGACAGCACGGTTTCGGTCATCCTGCTCGATTGGTCTAAGGCGTTCGACCAGGTCGACCCCGCCGCGCTGTTGATGACCCTCGCCCGGGTTTGCCGATCCGACCCACGCGCCAATATGATTGCGGCCAGTTATGACGATCGCGCGTTCGAGGTGATAATACGGGCGTGGCAGCAGCAACAGGCGCGCGCAGTCTTCCGGCATCGCGCAAGGGTGCCCCTTGATCCCGTACTTGTTCATCATCGTGTTGAGCTTGCTGAGGGGGGGCGTTGAGCAAGTCGTGATTTCGCAGTTCAGACGTGCGCGAGCTGATGTTCTCTGCGCCGACGCGGCGCATGCCGGCGACGCGGCGCTCGCGTCGGACGACGTCGACAGGCTGCAGCTCATCTCGGACAGGTTGATTTCAAGGGCTCGCCTGCACGGACTGGAGCACAACTGGGACATGACCGCGCATTGCGCATCCGGCACGACGCGGGCGCCCACGCTCCGCAGGGCATGCCGCTCAAGACGGCCACGTCGGCGGTCTACCCGGGCAGCCCCCCCCCGGGCCGACGGAGGAACAGGGTCCTTTGTCGCCCGCTGGGCGGTGAGCCCCGCGCGTCTCTCGGCGCGCTGCAAGCCAATTGGAGGCATGTCAAAATAAGCAGGCCCAGAAAGGTCCATTCGTTTAACGCCTGCGCCGTTTCCAAACTTACACGCAGCTTCGAAACACTTTGTCTGCGCGCGGCGGACCGCGTCAAGATCGACGGCTTCCATGCGCAGCTTGTGCGTAAGATGTCTCACATTGCGCATTCCCCAATCAGAGCTTGCCTCTGCATGGGGTCCTAGCGGATTCATAGGTTGGGTTTAGCTGCGTCGCCGATTTTGGCGGCCCGCCTGGGTGCCCGGCTGCCCGGGAGCTGCGACGCCGACGTCGGCGGCCCGCCCGGGCGCCCGGGTGCCCAAGCGCCCCGTGGCCCTATAGCCCAAAATCTTATAGCCATATAGCCCAATAACCCTACATCGCTGTAGCCCTATAGCCCTAGCCCTATTCCTTCACGCCCCGATAGACCTGTAGCCCCGTAGCCTTATAGCCCCATAGCTCCATGGCCCTATAGCCCCACAGCCCCTCAAAAAAATAGGATTTGGGTTCTCTCTGGCATCGTTCCATCATTTCACGCGTCAGCAACGCAGAACTGCGAGGCAGAGCAAACCAGACATGATTAAGCCGACAGGCGCTTGCCAAGACATTGCTGCACTACGGAGAGCTGCCCGCCATGCCCGGCGAGTCGCTGTCTCGACACATGTTTTCCACAGCGGGAATTCGCGCCCCCTCGATCCCGAGAGTCGCCGCAGAGGGCGTCCCAGATTACATTGGGTTTCGATGGTGCGCGCACGCGATCTGACAATTGCAGCGCGCATGCGCGGCGGGGCTTTGAGGCAAGAAAAGGCCGCCCGACAAACGCTCGGACAAGGCATGTTCCACTGTCAAGAATGGATAGAGGAAGTTCTGAGGTGCTGCACGAACTAGTTTCGGAACCAGCCAGGCGTCTTGGGGCGCAATGTTGATCGCCTGTTCTAGGGGATTAATGTTAGAATCTCGGCTTTTGGCCCCGCGGGTGCGAGTGGGCAGATTTCTACGCCGCCCCTGGCGTCGGTGCACTGCTGCGCATGCGCTCACGCACGCGATCTGCAACCGATGTGCCGTCTAGGCACGGTTCCTGACCTGGCCTGACTGGATCGCACCAGCGTTGGCTCGGGGAGAAGGGCCAGTGCGCGACGGCGCCCTTTGTCTGCGCCCTCGCCTCGCGCCGCCTTTGGGCTGGACGCGCCCATCGATTTCAGCGCGGGCGACCTCTTCTGCGCGTGCCCAGATACATTGTCACCTGTCGCAGTTGCCCTTGCCGGCGCGCCGTCTGGGCGCGGCTCTTGTCGACTGTCGGCCCAGGCAGGGCCCCTCGCCCGCGCGCCCAGAGGGGGCAGGGGTTGGGGGGAGAGGGGCGGGGGAGGGGCCTCGTCCCCGCCGGAGCCGACGACGCCGCGGCAGCGGGCGGCGCGCGCGCCTTCGCCGCGTGGTTGCGGGAGCTGAGAACGGCCAGTCTCTCGGCGGAGGCCACGCACGCGCTCCTGCGCACGTGCGGGCGGGGATGCGTCACGCACCGCCGATTTGCGAACTTGCAGATGAGCTGGCCGCGGGAGCTCGACAACGCGCTGTTCGCTGCGCTCGAGAACTTCCTCACGGAGCCCCTGGACGATGCGCGGCGCCTGCGAGCCACGCTACGCTTTCCCGACGGAGGGCGCGCGCTCTCATCCGCTGTTCAGACCGCCCCGGCGGCGTGCGCCGCCAGTTGGTCCTTGCGCCTCCACGACGCGTCCACCTGCCCAGAGGCCAGCTCCCTGGAGGAGCTTCGCGCCCGTTGCCCGCGCGCCCTCCGGGCTCTCGCCCAGACAGAGCAGGCGCTCGAAGACGCGGGTGCACTCGGAGGAAAGCCTTTAAACCTGCTCGACTACACGCGGGGGTCGCAGCACAAGCGGCAGGGGCATTGAGAGAAAGCCGCCCCCGAGGCTGGCAAGCGGCGCCTCTTGGACACGCCTCTGGACGAGAGCGGATGCCTTTCGCTGCGTTCGGCCTGAGGCACTGGGGCGGGGTCTTTCGCGCTGCCCCGGCTCGCCGGCGACGCCGCGCAGCTGGACCAGCACTTCCTCGCGAACCTGCAGGCGCGGCTGGACATCCGGTTCGCCCAGAGGGAGCCCAGTGCCATCACGAGAACAAGGACGCATTGCAATTTTGCAACCAGCCGCTCGAAGTGCGAAGTCATGGGGTCTCGGAATGACTGGCCCAACCAACTGCGAGACATGGCATTCCAAGCGACGCACAGCGCGCATTGGGCACGCTGCCCCCATTCAGGAGCGAAAGAATGACGCGCACGTACATGAATCCACGCTGGCTTCGAGAGCACGCATTGCACAAATGTTCCCATTGAGCGGCCACTCTCGCGGATCGAGGGGCCTTGTTCATGTGCATGGTTGGGCGCGCACGTCCTTTGTGGGCTCCCTACCCATTGAGCAACGCGTGCCAGGGTGGGATCCGTCGACGTGGCCACCGTCGACCACAACACCAGACGCCACATCTTTGTGGACTGGGGCGCGACCTGCGCACACTGAACCCATGCCCCGCGCAGGCAGGCTCAGTCCCACAGGAATGGTTTGGCAGCAGCCCAAGAGGTCGACAGCAAGAGGACGCGGCACCCTCCGAGACAGGGGTTCGAGTTGATCCCCGTGGACTTCGAAGCGGGGGAGCGGCCTTGCGAGGAAGCGGCGGCCTTCGCGCGCAGTTGTGGAGCCGACTTCGACGCGGGCGAGCGGGGGGGGCTCCTCGGCCGTCTGTGGCGGGAGATCTCGGTGCCCCTCCGCACTGGGGGCGCCGAGATGGTGCTGAGCACCCGTGGCAGTAGCCCGCAGCGACTCCCAACAGCACGCCCTACGCCAGCGCCGCTAGCCACTGGTAAGCACACCCGCAAGCACGACCACCCCGACCACCAGCAGACCGATCATCAGCACGACCGCCACCAGCATGACCATCGCGACTTCCAGCTCCACCAGCAGGCCGGCCACGATCACAACTAGCACGGCCGACGTCCAGCACGACCACCACTTTCGCGACCTTCACTACGTCCACCACTACGATCACTGCCACCACCCCCACGACCCTCGCGACCGCCGCCGCCCCCCGTTCCCCTCGCCCTCCGCCGTCCTCTCCCTGCCATTGCTGGGCCGCCCCTGCCGCTGCGTGTGTTTCGCGTCGGTCCCCCTGTCCTCCTTCCTCTTGCTGCTGCGGCTCCGCCAGGCCACCCCTGCTTCCGTATGTTCTTCCAAATTAGATAGTGCAGCTAGGCCAGGAGTGCCACGAGTGCAGCTAGACAGGGGTGCTGCGTCCCGGCGGCGGCCTGCGGGGGGCCTGGGGCCATGACCCAATTCCCAGGGGCCCCCAATGGCAATAGGGGGTGGGGGTTCGCTCGGGCGCCCCCGGGTTTTTCCTAACACTCCCTTGGTTGGGTACTCGTTTTGGCCCGTCTTTTTCCTTCTCCTTCTCTTCCTCGCCTTCTCCTCGCCCTCTCCTCCTGCATCCTCCCTTCTCCCTCCTCTCCCTCTCCCGCTTGTGTCCTGCCTCGTGCCCGCAGCTCGCTCGGGTGCCGTCACTTGCGCAGCGGAGGTGCCGTGGGTTCCTGGGAGGACCAGCGGCGGTGCGTCTTACGCAAATCACCACGAGACCTCGCCGTCCCCTGGGGGGGCTGCGATCTGCGACTTTGTCGCCACTTTCGTGGGTTCCTGTGGGGCCCAGCGGAGGCGCGTCTGGCGCAGATCACCACGAGACCTCGCCGTCCCCTGGGGGGCTGCGATCTGCGAAACCGTCGCCAGTTTTGTAAGCCTTTGGGAGGCTCAGCGGAGGTACGTTTTACGCAGATTACCACGAGACCTCGCCGTCCCCTGGGGGGCTGCGATCTGCGAAACTGTCGCCATTTTCGTTGGCTCCTGGGAGGCCCAGCGGAGGTACGCACGTTTTACGCAGATCACTGCGAGACCTCGCCGTCCCCTAAGGGGCTGCGATCTGCGAAAGTGTCGCCACTTTCGTGGGCTCCTGGGATGCCCAGCGGAGGTGCGTCTTACGCAGGTCACCACGAGACCTCGCCGTCCCCTGGAGGGTTGCGATCTGCAAAATTGCCGCCACTTTCGTGGGCTCCCGAAGGGCCCAGCGGCAGCGGAGGTACGTTTACGCAGATCACCACGAGACCTCGCCGTCCCCTGGGGGGGCTGCGATTTGCGAAACTGCAGCCACCTTCGTGGGCTCCTGGGAGGCCCAGCGGAGGTACGTTTTACGCAGATCACCACAAGACCTCGCCACCCCCTGGGGGGCTGCGATCTGCGACCCGATTTCGTAGGCTCCTGGGAGGCCCAGCGGAGGTGCGCCTTACGCAGATCACCACGAGATTTCGCCGCCCCCTGGGGGGCTACGATCTGCGAGACTATCGCCACTTTCGTAGGCTCCGGGAAGGCCCAGCGGAGGTGCGTCTGGCGCAGATCACCACGAGACTTCGCCGTTCTCCGTGGGGGTGCGATCTGCACAACTGCCGCCATTTTCGTGGGCTTTTGGGAGGCCCAGCGGACGTACGTCTTGCTCAGATCACCACAAGACCTCTCCGTCCCCTGGGGGGCTTCGATCTGCGACATTGTCACCAGTTGTGTAAGCCGTTGGGAGGCTCAGCGGCGGTGCGTCTTACGCAGATCACCTCGAGACCTCGCCGTCCCCTGGGGGGGCTGCGATCTGCGAAATTGCAGCGACCTTTGTGGGCTTCTGGGAGGCCCAGTGAAGGTGCGTCATACTCAGATCACCACAAGACCTCGTCGTATCTTGGGGGGGCTGCGATCTGCGAAACCGTCGCCAGTTGGGTAGGCCCCTGGGAGGCTCAGCGGCGGTGCGATCGCCACGAGACCTCGTCTTCCCGTGGGGGGCTGCGATCTGCGAAATTGCAGCGACTTTCGTTGGCTCCTGGGAGGCCCAGCGGAGGTGCGTCTTACGCAGATCACGATGAGACCTCGCCGTCCCCTGGGGGGGCTGCGATCTGCGACATTGTCGCCACGTTCGTAGGCTCCTGGGAGGCCCAGCGGAGCTACGTCTTACGCAGATCACCGCGGGATCTCGCCGTCCCTTGAAACTGTCGCCACAGTTGTGGGATCCTGGGAGGCTCAGCGGAGGTGCCTTCTACGCATGAGGCCTCACCGTCCCCTAAGGGGCTGCGATCTGCGAAATTGTCGCCACTTTCGGGGGAGTCATGGGAGCCCCAGCGGGGGTGCGTCTTTCGCAGATCAGCACGAGACCTCGTTGTCCCTTGGGGGGCTGCGATCTGCGAAATTGTCGCCACGTTCGTGTGCTTCTGGGAGGCCCAGCGGAGGTGCGCCTTGCGCAGATCACCACGAGACCCTTGGGGGGCTGCGATTTGCGAATATGTCACCACGTTCTTTGGTTCCTTGGAGGCCCAGCGAAGGCGCGTCTGGCGCAGATCACCACGAGACTTCGCCGTCCCCTGGGGGGGCTGCGATCTGCGAATATGTCGCCATTTCCGCGGGCTCCTGGGAGGTTCAGCGGGGGATCCCCGCCCCCTCGGTCCCGCCCCTAGTCCTCTCTGGTGCCTCCTCTGGGGCCTTGCATGAGCATTTCTGGGACCCTTCGGTGGGCCGTTTCCGCTGTGTAAATTGTTGGGCCAGCTCGGTTTCCAAGAGCTACTTATTGCGATCTCAGTGCTCCTCTCCCACTGGCGGTGGGCACGTGCTCAGGCGGCTAAATGATATTTTTTTTTGTCGCCGCTGTGGCCGCTACTCGTGTAAGAAGGTGCTTGATTTAACGAAATCTTGCACTGGCCCTCCACGGGCCTCTGGTACCATCTCACGGCTCCGCCGCATGTGTGATGGACGTGACCCCCGCACTGATCAACCAGTCGGCGATGTCACTGCCGTTGACAATGTCAACGTTATATATGCCTTTCCTGACCCTCATGATATCTTTAATGTTCAGGCTCTGTTCGATCCTGCATGGCTTTTAGAGTCCCCGTAGGTACCTCGGGGTTAACATCGGAGGTGGGGGGTGGATATATCATGGGATATCTGGTTTGTCTCGTCTGTGTGATGCTGGCAGGACTTCTTGGATCCCCGACACCAACCCGCCAGAAGTGTAGGTTTTATCGCCAGGTGTGCCGACACGTCTAGGTCGTGCCAAATCTCATGCGCCGACACGTCTGTAGTCGGCTAGGCTTGGGGATAAGTGGGTGCAGAGGCGCTGAGAAGCAGGCGCCCGTTCCGCCTGCGCCCACTCATCCCCCTTTTGTGCTGTTGTCACGCCTCCCCCCGCCCAGGCTCGCAAAGAGAAAGACTCTTGCTCCGCCTGCCGCGCGGGGTGATATCAGCGCATGCCTCTCTAGTTTATGCCACGAATCTCTCTGCCAGTCGAAATGTCCCTGTGCCGACACGTCAGGGCTCGTCGATTAGGCCTGAGGATGAGTACAGAGGCGCTGAGAAGCAGAAGGCACCCGTTCCGCCTGCGCCCACTCAGCCTCATTTGCGCTGCCGTTTTCGCCCTTCCCCCGCCCAGGCTCGCAAAGAGAAGCACAGAGAAAGACTCTTGCTCCGCCTGCCGCGTGGGGCGACATCATTGCATGCCTCTCTAGCTGATGTCATCTCTCTGCCAGTCGAAATGTCCCTGTGCCGACACGTCAGGGCTCGTCGATTAGGCCTGAGGGTGAGTGGGTACAAAGGCGCTGAGAAGCAGGCACCCGTTCCGCCTGCGCCCACTCATCCTCCCTTGTGCTCTTTGTCGCCCCCCCCAGCCCAGGCTCGCGAAGAGATAAAGGGCTCTCCGCTGCCGTGCTGCTTCGTGTCATGTTTGTACGCTGCTGCCTGGCCAGAGGTTGAGGCTGGAAGCCCAGGAGCCAGGACACGGGCTTCAAATTTAAGCGCCAGGTCTTGCCAGCATCGCTTGTCTCGGGCCTTCGGTTTTTCGTTGTCCCTGTTTTTCGGTCCGGTCCCTCGCTCGGCTCTGTCTGGGTCCTGGTCCGTCCCTCGCTTCTTTCGGCCCTTCCTGCGGGCCCCTCGCTCGTCGTTTCGGCGCCACGGGCAGGAGTGTTCGGCAGACGATCACCCGCGCGCAAATCAAAAATACGCACTACGCAGATCACCACACGATCTCGCCGCCCCCTTGGGGGACCGCGATCTGCGAAACAATCGCCACTTTCGTTGGCCCCTGGGAGGTCCAGCGGAGGTGCGCCTTACACAGATCACCACAAGACCCCGTTGTCCCTTGGGGGGCTGCGGTCTGCGAAACTGTCGCCATGTTCGTTGGCTCCTGGGAGGCCCAGCGGAGGTGCGTCTCACGCAGATCACCATGAGGCCTCGCCGCCCCTTGGGGGGCCGTCGCCACGTTCGGGGGAGGCATGGGCGGCCCAGCGGAGGTGCGTCTTACGCAGATCACTACGAGACCTCGCATCCCCTTGGGTGGCTGCGATCTGCGAAATTGTCGCTGCTTCCGTGGGCTGGGAGGCCCAGCTGAGGTACGTCTGTGCACATCACCATGAGACCTCGCCGTCCCCTGGGGGGGCGCGATCTTCGATACTGTCGCCGCGTTCGTGGGTTCCTGGGAGGCCCAGCGGAGGTGCGTCTTACGCAGATCACCATGAGACCTCGCCGTCCCCTGGGGGGCTGCGATCTTCGAAACTGCCGCTACTTTCGTGGGCTCCTGGGAGGCCCAGCGGAGGTGACCGCGAGACATCGTTGTCCCATGTGGGTTTGAGATCTGCGAAATTGCATCGACTTTCGTGGGCGTCTGGGAGGCCCAGCGGAGGGGCGTCTTACGCAGATCACCATGACCTCGCCGTCCCCTGGGGGGGGTGCGATATGCGAAACTGTCTCCATTGTCGTTGGCTCCTGGGAGGCCCAGCGGAGGTGCGTCTCACGCAGATCACCATGAGGCCTTGCCGTCCCCTGGGGGGGCTGTCGCCACTTTCGGGGGAGTCCTGGGAGGCCCAGCGGAGGTGCGTCTTACGCGGATCACCATGAGACCTCGTTGTCCCTTGGGGGGGCTGCGATCTGCGAAATTGCAGCCACGTTCGTGAGCCCGTGGGAGGCCCAGTGGAGGTACGTCTGTGCACATCACCATGAGACCTCGCCGTCCCCTACGGGGCTGCGATCTGCGAAATGGACGCCACTTTCGCAGGCTCCTGGGAGGCCCAGCGGAGGTGCGTCTTACGCAGATCACCATGAGACCTCGCCGTCCCCTGGTGGGCTACGATCTGCGAAACATTCGCCGTTTCCAGGGGTTCCTGGGAGGCCCAGCGGAGGTGCGTCTTACGCAGATCACCATGAGACTTCGCCGTCCCCTTGGGGCTGCGATTTGCGAGTATGTCGCCACTGTTGTGGGATCCGGGGAGGACCAGCGGAGATGCTTCCTACGCAGATCACCGCGCGTCCCTTGGGGGGCTGGGTTGCGACGTTGGGGGGTCCAGCGGTGCCGCTTCCTCGAATTATGTCTCCAATCGTCTCCCCTTCTTATGTTTCCTCACTCCCTCGTGGCCGCCTTCCTGCCAACGATCTGACTCTTAAGGGCGACGCCGCATCTGTGAACATGTGACTCTGGCCTGACGTTCGTTGGCGAATCGTTCAAGGGCACGGCAGATCCTTCAGTGCACGCTTTTGTTTTTTGAGCTGTCCGATGTATAGTCGCTTCATGTGTACATTCTGAGCGGTCCGATGTATAGTCGCCTCATGTGTACAAAGGGTTGGGTACGTCCCTGGGTAATTCTTTACGCTTCGCGTATCCCCACCAGCCCATCTCACAGCAGCAACTATTGCGAAGCATGCCGACCGTCGTGTTTTTCAGGCGTGTGTCCGCGTGGCCCCGCGTATCTCCCCTGTTCCTCCTTCCTCCCGCCTCCTTGTGCATCCTCCTTGTGGGGGGAGCGGGAGAAGGACGAGGCGGAGGAGGAGGGAGAGAAAGCGCTCCTCGTGATTTGAGTCGTTTGGGGTTTCTCGTCCTGGTGTGAGTCGTTCGGGCCCTTCTTCCTGGTGTGAGTCGTTCGGGCTCTTCGTGGTGTGAGTCGTTCGGGCTCTTCGTCCTGGTGTGAGTCGTTCGGGCTTCTCGTGGTGTGAGTTGTTCGGGCCCCTCATCCTGGTGTGAGTCGTTCGGGCCCCTCCTCCTGGTGTGACTCGTTCGGGCTCCTCGTGGTGTGAGTCGTTCGGGGCCCGCGTCGTGGTGTGAGTCGTTCGGGCTCCTCGTGGTGTGAGTCGTTCGGGCGCCTCGTCCTGGTGTGAGTCGTTCGGGCCCCTCCTTGTGGTGTGAGTCGTTCGGGCTCTTCGTGGTGTGAGTCGTTCGGGCCCCTCGTCCTGGTGTGAGTCGTTCGGGCTCCTCGTGGGGCCTCTTGGGGGCCTCTTGGAGCCTCTTGGGGCCTCTTGGGGGCCTCTTGGGGGCCTCTGGGGAGCCTCTTGGGGGCCTCTTGGGGCCTCTTGAGCCTCTTGGGGGCCTCTTGGGGGCCTCTTGGGGGCCTCTTGGGGGCCTCTGGGGGGCCTCTTGGAGGCTTCTTGGGAGCCTCCTGGGGGCCTCTTGGGGCCATCTTGGGGCCTCTTGCGACCTCCTCAGAAGCGCAAATGAGGGCTGCCCCCTGAGAAGGACAAAATGAGCCCAAAACCTTTTGTAAAATCAATGATTTTGCTATGAAGGAAGATGAGCGCGGCCCCCTCAGGAGGCCAAAATGGGGCCAAAACCGTAGTAACATCAATGATTTTGGCTTCAAAGAAGAGCAGAGGGGCCTATCTCCGCCCCCCCGTCGGGGCCAGAATCCTCGTGAGGGTCGTCGTTTTTTGGCCCTCCCAGGAGTCGAAATTGACCCCTCTGACGACCCGCGAAACCCCCTCTCCAGGCCCAGGGGGAGGGGGTAGGGGGAGGGGTAAACCCCTCCCCGAAGGGGAAGAAGGGGGGTTGAGAACAGAGAGGGCTCCCTAAACCACTCACGCCCAAAGGGCTGGTGGGATTTTAAGGGGGGAAAAGGGGGGGATGGGGGGAGGGAGCGAGGGAGGGAGGGAAGGAGGGAGGGAGGAGGAGGAGGAAGGGCGAGATGGAAGATGAGAAAGATTGCAGGACGCCGACGCGCTGGAGTGGTTCCACCCCTCCGACTTTGTCTGCGCCGTCCCCCTGCGGCGGTGCCGGGAGCCCGCCGCTGGCAGGCAGCAGGCCGCGGGGCGCCCGCGCGCCGAGTGCGGGGGGGGGGGAAGGCTGTGTCTGTCGAAGAAGAAACATTCTCGCGTCGTGAAAAAAGCACGGACGGTGTTTCGCCGTTTGCGGCCTTGGGGGGCCTTCGCGGGGCCCCTGGTCCGTCCAAAAACAAGTCGGTCTAAAAAGCCGGTCCCAGGGAAGGGGTTGGGCTTTCCAGGGACCGGATGTAGACAGAATTTGGACATCGGTCTCTGAGTTTGTCGAAGAGCATGCCGCCAGAGCAGGGCTTCCGAGCAGAGATCGACGGCCCCCGTCTCTCTGTCTATTATTCCCAACCCTCCTGCGGTGGGCATTCGTTTAAAATCGAGCACTGCGTTCGCGACCTTCCTTCCCGCCCCCCCGTCTTCTCTCTTCCCTGCTGCTTCTTACCTCGCTCCTTCCTGCCAGCCAGCTTGCCTCCTACCCGGTCATCTCTGTGGGGCTGCGATCGCCACTTTCCAGGGCTGCTGGGGGTGCAGCGGAGTGACGTCTTACGCGGATCACCAGGAGACCTCGCCATCCTCCGGGGGGCTGCGATCTGCGAAATTGTCGCCATTTTCGAGGGCTGCTGGGGGATCGGCGGAGTGACGTCTTACGCGGATCACCAGGAGACCTCGCCATTCCTCGTCGTCGTCGTCGTTGTCATCATCATCCTCATCATCACCATCACCATCGCAATCACCAGGGCTGCGATCATCGTCGTCGTTGCCATCATGATCCTCATCATCACCATCACCATCGCAATCACCATCATCATCATCATCATCATCATCATCATCATCATCATCATCATCATCATCATCATCATCATCATCATCATCATCATCATCATCACCATCATCATCAGCACCATCATCATCAGCAGCAGCAGCATCAGCATCATCGTCGTCGTCCTCATCCTCATCATCACCATCACAATCACCATCATACTCAGACTAATCACAACTACTCTTCCTCCTCTTCCACTCGGACGAACTCTTTCGGCGCCGCGGTAATCATTGGGCCGACAAGGCCGCGAAGCTCGGAGGAGCAATTCACCCTGACGCCTCGGAGGCCGAGCATCAATGATTGGCACATGTATGACCGTGCCGAGAGCTTTTGTGAAGTGTTCGGTCAAAACATGCCCTTCTGGCCTCGTGGATGTCCGAGTGGAGTCCAGCTCGTGCCCAAGCCGTGGGTGGAGCTAAGCCCGCCGCAAGCGCCAAGCGCGTGGGCGCTGGTCGACAGGCCGCCTCGCATCCCGTGGGAATGCTCATTGTGCTCACGAGGTTACTGCTTGGTGCGCACCAGGCACATCAAGGTCCAGCCACACTCCTTGCGCGATCTGGGCCACCGCTGCGCTGTGACTGATTGCAGCGACGTGTGCGCATGCCAGCGCTGCGGGTGCTTCACTGGGGCTCGCTTCGCCAAGCTGGCTGCCCCACGCATTCGTCTCGCTGAGCCCATGATATCCCGCCTCCTCTCCATCGTCCCCGTTCTTCTTCAACCTGACCTCCAGTACAGCACTGGCGGCAGGATCAACAAGCTTGCCTCCCCCTGCGCTGGAAAGGAGGAATCTGGTGCTGGGAGGACTGCCTGGAAGTATGTTTGTATGGGCAGGCACCCCCAGCAGAACAAGAGGGAGAGGAATGTCAGGCTCCTTCCCTCACCTTGGTCCTCTTTACTGAGGTCATGTAGCCGTAGAGGTCAACTCCCCGTTTATTCTCCCCCCTACTCCTCCCTTCCCTCCCTCGCCCTCCTTCCTCTTCCTCGTCCTCCCCCCTTCCGTGCCGCCCCCCCCTCCCTTTCTCAAGGCCCTAAACCCCGAGGGCGAGGAGAATCATTCGAGGCACCTCATCCCTCTACCGAGGGGCCCTCCCTTCCTTTCGCCCCTCCCCACCTCCACCGCCGCCCTCGTCGTCCCCGCCCCGCCTGCCCCCCTCCCTTCTCCCCCTCCTCATCCCCGGCCCCCTCCCTCCTCGTCAGCCCAGTCGTATGGACTTCGAAAACCCAGTTACCCTGCCCATGTTTATTCGGGCAGCAAAATAAGCGCTAGATGGCAGCAGCCCCAAATCATCTGCCGCCGCCAGCGCCTCCTAGGAGCCACCATGACTCAGACGCAGTAGTCAGTTGCGATGGTCTCTCCTCGCCAGCCTCTCTTGAGATCCGACATTGCGAACAACTGCAAAACAAACGAAGAAACACAGCCAGAGCCGAGCCCATGACCCCATATCATATCTCTCCGCGACACTTCTCAAGCCAGATCGACCTGCGAGGGTCTCGGGGCCGAGGCCAGGCCCAAATGCCCGGCGTGAGCAAAGTTGCAATGCCCGGATGGCATGGTTCCAGCGCGCCCTAGACACGCGACGCCATGATTTGTTCACAGCGTCGACCCATTCCCGGGACCGGCTGTTTGTCCCGAGCTGTTTTCTTACGTTCGCTTTCGCCGCCGCAGCCCGCCGTCGTCGAGGGCCCGCCGCCGCCCCCGCTCGGCAACTACGATGAGTGTGGTTACGCCAGGGTGTTGTTTGCGATCGGCGCCGTTGGAGCCTGAAGAAGGCACACCACGCTGCGCCAAAGGTCCGATGAGCCGTCGTCAGGGTGCGGCACAGATTCAGGAAGTAAAAACAGGCACAGACAAATAAAAACGTCCAGCTCCATGAAATGAAGGGAAGCCGTATGAAAAGAATGGAGAATCCCGGGGTGTGTGCCTATCTATTCGTGTGTCCCTGGGCCCCTTTCACAGATCTCGGTCGAGGCCCTCGCCCGCCCCCCCCCCCCCGGGGCGCGGGTTGCAAACCACACCCGCTGCAAAGACCTCACCCTTCGGAAGTTCTCCCAGCCCGCAGAGGCCCACCGCCTCGAGCCCGAGGGCCTGCGCCGGCTCCTCGAGCTGCGCGCCGTGGCGCCCTGCGCCGCGCCCCCCGCGCGCGGGCCTCAGCGCCGCGCCGCCCCGCAGCGACGACGACGACGACGACGACGTGTCCCGGCCGAAGGCTTTTTCCTTCACGGCGCTTCACTAGAGGACCCTGATCGGAGTTAGAAGGGACTACAGAAGAGTCCCACAGGGGGGACCGCCCCCCTTGTGGCCTTCGGTGTGGCTCCCCATGTGGCTCCGAAGCGTGTACGCGGTGTGCCAAAACGACATGGGGGACGCTACGTGGCATCACCACCTGGGGGCTTCTTTGGAGCTCCCTCTGGGGCCACTGAACGTGCGAGAGGTGTGCCGACATTGGCTGGGGAATGCTATGCGGCAGCACCTCCTGGTAGCTTCGGTGGAGCTCCCTGAGACGGCAGGCTCGTTCCTGAGATCCTCAGCCGCCCTCAGCAGGCGTTGGGATACCTGCGTCTGCCCTCCGAGGAAGGCTCTCATCACGAAGGACCACTCCTGCCGGTGATCCTCGAGTCCGTCGACAGTGAGCGGCTTGAGGCCGCCTCCCGGCCACTCGACGCTTGGCGTCATTGCTGCGGTCTACTTGCTAATTCCGCCCAGCTGCTTCCCGAGCGCCTTTGGCTGCTCGGTTGTGCCCGAGCCCCTTATGGCGGGCTTCGCCTCGCCTCCCTATACCTTTGTACCGTCTGCAGTGGATCGCCCGCGATGGCGCCGTCACGCGCGCGCGGGGAGGCCAGAGCCGCTGGAGGGGGGGGCACCAGCTGGAGCTGATCTCGGCCAGCTCCGCTACCATGATGCTTTTCATGCCAAGGAGGCTGCGGAATGCGCACACACTTGCACATCTGCCACGCTACCTAATCCACGTGTTTCCTGTAATGCAACTGCCCTCGGCCATGCATGCTACACATTAGCTCAACACCCTCGCATGTCGATTCCCCTCGGGGCCCACATTTCAGTGGTGGGCCCAACCAGTTGTTGAGGATCGCCCGATGAGGGGCCAGGGGCAGTTCCCACCAAAGGAACCTGTTGAGGGCATGCTTTTCTCACAGGAGTGCTCTCAGTTTCCGTGCGATGGACCGCGTTGCTTTCCAATCGGCCGTGCGCCCCAGTGTGCACTTCGGCCTGGCAGGGTGCTGGAAGTGTGAGTGGAGCAGGACAATGGTTGTGAAGGCGGAGAGGGAAGAGAGAGGAGGAGGGGGGCGAGGAAGGGTTCGGAAAGGCGATCGTCTCTGATGTTCATGTTTTTGGCGGGGTGGGCGTCATCCTTCCCCATTCTCCTCAACACCGTTATCGTCGTCGTCATCATCATCATCATCATCATCATCATCATCATCATCATCATCATCAGCAGCAGCAGCAGCATCATCATCATCTCCGTAATTAGCCATTTTTGCTCAAACCGTCATCCTTTTGGCTCCTCGAGACCGCCTGCGTTTCGGCCGAACCCTCGCTCCTCGGAAGAGCTCATGGCGTCCAAGGCCCTCATGGTGCCCGCCGTGTTCGGCTGCGCCGCCGCCTTCGTGCCCGTGGGGCCCCAGCTGCGCGCCACTGGCGCCGTGGTGGGCCAGGACGCGGCGCAGATGCCTAGCGCCGCCCCTGCCGCGGTACCAGCGGTCGGCGGCGCCGTGTCCGCGTCGATGGCGGTGGCCGGCGCAGCCGCCCTCGTCGCGGGCGGCGTGCGAGCCCGACGCGCGGGGAGGCCGGCGGCGGCGCGATCGCAGCGTGCAGTGGCGTGCAAGGCGGAGAACCCCCGCGTGGCGGCGCTGCGCTCGGGGAAGAAGTCCGTGAAGATCTCGCCCTCCATCCTTTCGGCCGACTTCTCGCGCTTGGGGGAGGAGGTCGGAGATGCCCTCAAGGCCGGCGCGGACTGGGTCCACATCGACGCGATGGACGGCCGCTTCGTGCCCAACATCACCATCGGGCCGCTGGTCGTGGACGCCCTCCGCAAGAAGTACCCCGACGCCGTGATGGACTGCCACCTCATGATCGTGGAGCCCGAGAAACGCGTCGAGGACTTCGCAAAAGCCGGGGCCGACATCATCTCCGTCCACGTCGAGTCCGCGTCGACGATCCACCTGCACAGGACCATCCAGAGCATCAAAGCGCTGGGCTGCGCTGCCGGGGTCGTCCTCAACCCCGGCACGCCCCTGTCGGCCATCGAGTACGTCTTGGAGGAGGTCGACCTCGTCCTGATCATGTCCGTTAACCCCGGCTTCGGCGGCCAGAGCTTCATCGAGAGCCAGGTCGACAAGATCAAGGATTTGAAGGCCATGTGCAAGGCGAAGGGCGTGGACCCGTGGATCGAGATCGACGGCGGCGTCGGCCCTGCGAACGCGTACAAGGTCGTGGAGGCGGGCTGCAATGCCATCGTCGCCGGCTCCGCGGTGTTCAACGCCCCCGACTACGCGGCGGCCATTGAAGGCATCCGCGCTGCCAAGGCGCCCGTGGCCGCCTGAGGGCGAGTCCGCAGCTGATAGTTAGCGACGGCAATTTTCCGTGGAAGCAGGGCTGAAGGCTGTGCTGATCCTGTCTTTGCGTGACTGGCCTAGCCTTTGATACTAGGCTAGCGGCTAGATTATTCTTCTTGCGAAGGCCTTACGGCCGGTGCCGCCGACCCTGAAGGGGGACGACGACGACGACGACGACGACGACGACGACGACGATGACGACGACGACGACGACGACGACGACGCTGACGTGGGTCAGTGTCCTCAGGGATTATGTTTGGGGTCTCTTCGGAGCGCAATCTTCGGAGCCTCTTGGGAACCTCTTGGGGCTTCCTGGGGGCCTCTTGGGGACCTCTCGAAACCTCTTGGGTGCCTTTGGGGGACCTTTAAGGGCCTCCTGAGAGCCTCTCGGGACCGAGGGCTCGAAATGTCTGTTTGGTTCCCCTGTCCGGGTACCCTCTTGGAGCCTCTTGGTGGCCTCTTGGGCCGTCTGCAGGCGTCTTAGGGCCGTCTTCGGGCCCTCTTTGGCCCGTTTCGGGACCCTCTCGGAGGCCTGTTGGGGCTATCGTTGGAGTTTCGTTGGTTTTTTTGGAGCGTCGGGAAGCTGAAAAGGCAGAAACGCCCAGATCCTTAAAAACTTGGCTCTCTTGGGAGTGCTCTTCGAGGCCTCTTGGGGCGTCTTCCTGCCCTCTTGGGCCGTCTGGAGGCCGTGAAGACGTCCTGGACCGATCGCCCCAGGAGGGGGTGGCACTCTGACCCGGGACCCCCCCTATAGTAGTATCGGGGATACTGCCGGGTTTATCGTCGTAGACGCTCCTTGTCAGTGCTGTTGTCCTTTTGCAAGTGTCCAGTGTGACGAGCAATATCAAGATATGATTCAACATGGAATGGGCGCCTCCCGCGCCCGGGATATGAAGAGGGGCGCCTCCCGCGCCTAGTCCTGCATAGGAAAGAGCCGATACACCGTCGGCTCAAGAGCCCGCTCTGGAAACAGAGCCACAACGCCAGCAGAACTCTCATTGATGCACATGCCCGTGCTCACTGCTGTCCTCTCTCTCTCCGCTGGTGCTGAGATGCCCTCCTGGCCACCGTATTTACAGCAACACGGGTGAAGATTCTTCATCTCGGAAACAAACACTCGTCTTGGCCTTCGGGTCCGACTCAAGAATTCCCTTACCCGCTCCCTTGCGCTTTCGCGAGCTAATGAACTCAGGGTCGTGAGCCAACTTTCACCTACCAGAGAGAATCACGGCCATCAGGGGCTCGAGGGACTTCGCATCAATTTTCGTGAAACCGTCCGCTGGGTTTGCTTCGGAATGGGCCCATCATCCAAAGCTCCTCCGTCCTGGATGTCTTGGCGGCAAGCAGTAGATTCGATCGCCATATATTTGTCCGTGAGGCCGATGGCGCTGCTGTCGCACATGGCCATCGCGTCGTAGGTCGGCTTGCAATCGACCACCGCAACGGCTTCGACATCGCGTAGAATGCTCGATGAGGGTCGTGAACCAGTCCCTGTTCGAACTCGTACATGGCCAGCCCTACGTAGTCCATTTCTCCGACAATCTCGCTGTGAGTTCGCGTTTCGGCCGACGGTGTAGATCTCGCCACTCGTGGGAGTTCCTTACTTTCCCATAGAATGAAAGAGACTGGGCTGAATTCCTCGTCTAAGGACTCATTGTTGACTACGCAAACCAGCCTTCCGCCTTGACTTGAAACATCTGCTCGGTTTGCCCACCCAGCGTCTGCAAAACATGCCACCCTCGCTGAGGTACGGGCGTAGAAAAAAAAAAACGGGAACGTGGGCATGCTGCTGAGCACATCTGACCAACTTGTTGAGATCCGGCAAGAGTTGTCCGTCAGCCTTGCTTTCTCTGCTCTTCATGACGGAGATCTCTGCACATAGCCACGGCGTTGTGTTCTGCCCAAGCCACGACAGAGCTCCAACAACCCCGTGGATCTGGACCTTTCTCCGTCTAAGGGGGCGTCGAATCGTCGGGCTCGCCGCTCCTTGGGGATGATCATGCACTCGATTGCCAGGGCGTGCTCTCTTTGTTTTCTCTCTCTCTCTCTCTGTCTCTCTCTCTCTCTCTCTCTCTCTCTCTATCTCTCACTCACTCTCTCTCTCTCTGCGAAATAGACATGTGTCCGTCGGCATGCTGTGATATCTGTACTCCACAGTTCACGTGTGTGCTGGCTTCCCGTCTGCCGAATTCGTAGAGCTTCTCGATGGCCTTGAGCGCGTCGTAGGACTCCTCGTAAGACTCGTTGAACGCCAGCTCGAAGTCGTCCACGTGCGCCAGGGCCGCACCGATCAGCCTCCCGTTCCGTTATAGACTCCACACGCATGGTTCGGCAGCGGTGTGCAACCCATCCGAGCTCCTTGAGGTCGCGGCATCTCCTTCGCCACCACTTGCGAGGGGCGGTCGCCAGGCCGCACACCGCCTCCTTGATCTGCAGCACGTCGCCGGGCCGCATGCCGAGAGCCTCGACTAATTAGCTCCTTGACTGGCCCCGCGAACACCTCGCCATCGGCAACCATCGGGTCGCCTTGGACGAACGCGGCCCTGACGTCGCCCTTGATCAGGCGCATCGCGTCACGAGCAGCCTTCCAGTGAAAGAGGTTACGAGCCCGTCGTGATGGCGTCGGACTCTCCGTCTTCTGTTCCAGCAGCCTGGGATGTTTGAAACCCAGAACCACTAGACGCGCCTTAGCACTCCCATCATCCTTCCAGGTCAGTGCCAACCGCATCTTCATCGGCAAGTCGCGGTTGACTGACGGATGTTCCCATTTGATCACCTCGGTGGTCTCGTGCTTGAACCATTCCGTGATATTATCGTGCTTCGCCTGGCTGAACAGCTCCAGCCCGCCCCTGTCCAGATCTCGCGGGCGCGCCTCCACGCGATCTCGTCGAGCTTGGTTCGCCGCGCAGATGCAAGGCTTCCGCGGGAAGTGCTTCGCGTTGTCGAGCGCGTGCGCCGCCTGGCAGGCGCGGAGGGCGAGGCGCGATGTCGGTGCGAAGCACGGTCTTACACTCCACCCGAGCACTCTTCAGGCCCGACCAGAAATGGCGGCGAGAAAACGATCGCAATGTGGACGGAGGACCGCGATTTTGCATGCGAGAGTGCGCTTGGCAAGCTGGCGCCGCCGCGTGGCGGCAGCAGCGCGAACGTCGCTGGATGCGCCGGCGCGCGGCCGAGCGCTCTGAGGAGCCAGGAGGCGGCCATGATCCCCAAGCCTTCTGGGGAGGGCCTCCGCTTGAGTTTCTTGCTGCGCTGCAGCGCAGAAATCGCCATTGACCGCCGCGGCTGGGGGAGATATTTCGGCGCCGCCCTGCGCCGTAGATGCGTAACAGCTGCAGGCATTGATCGTTGCGCTGGATCCGACAGATCGCTCACGCGCACGCACAGCTCGGAACACATTCAATAGCAAACGGTTCCACTGCTTGAGTTCAGTGCCGTTGTACAATCAGAAGTATAGATCGTGGTTGTGGAACTCCGCTGACGCATGCTGACTTGGTATGTTTCGTGTTGAATTTCGCTGAATTCCGCAACTCGCAACTTAATGTCAAATTCAGAACCAGTGATTGTGGAATGTCGCTTTGATTTTTGTCAATCGATTGATTTGTTCCAATGCCGTTCGGGGCCCACTGAAAAATCAATGGATACGATGTCAGGGGTTTGGGTCGCGCAGACAGTCGCCAAGGCCTTCGAGAAGGTTAGGATTCAGAAGTACGTGCGCTGGGCCGAGCAGGTGCAGCCCGCCAACGCCACCGCCACCGCTGCTGCGTTGCTCGTTGATTTCACTATCGACGAGGCCTATGAGGACGACGCCGGCCTTGTGGTCCGGCAGAGCGACCTTAGCAATTGCACCACGCGGCTGCAAGGCGAGCTCGCCGCGCAGGTGGCGGGTCTCTTCGGCGTGCATGACAAGGACGCCGCCTTCTTGTTCTGGGACGATAGCGCCCGCGACGCCGTCGCCAAGGCGGCGGGATGAGCCGGCGACTCCATGGTCCCGGAGCGCGGCCTCGCGCAGGGTGGCCCAGGTTCGCCGTTCGGGGCTGCCGTCTCTGCTGGGGCACACGCCAGGCGACTCGCCGCGGACCGCGACATCACGTTCACCACGCACGTGGACGACATGACCATGATTGCCAACACCCCGCAGGAGGCGGAGTCGGCCGTCGACGCGCTCGCCTACCTCAAGTGGCTCAGCGGTCAGGAGGAGGACCCTGGCAAGTTGGTAGTGCTCCCGCCAACGTCCAGGGCAACTACCAGAGCTACGTGGACGCCCTCAGCGTCCGCCTGGACCGTTCTGGGGCGGACCCTCCAGAAGCTGCCCCGCGGGCCCTGCGCCGGGCCCAGGAGCTCCTCGCGCGGCCCACGAGGATCAAGAGAGTAAGCCAGGCGGCTCGCCTGCCGCGGCGCTGGGCGCGGCAGATCGTCGTGGCCAACGTCGGCATCTTGCGCCGGGGCGCGCCGCGGTGTGTCCTGCCCGACAAGACCCTCCAGTCCCTGCGGGCAGCCCTGGAGACAGCCCTCGCGGGGCGGCGCCGGTGCGCCTCCTGGAGACACCGAGGGGCCGCTTGGAACGCATCGCCCAAACGTGGAAGATCGAACCCATGGGCGCGGCTTTGCACGCGGCTGCGGGCATGCCCAAGCGCGCCCTCGGCGGCCCCCTGGAGGCCTTCGTCCGCCAGCGGCGGAGGCCGGCCCAGCCAGCAGCTCGCCCGTTTGTTGGGTGGCTGCCGCGGACCCGCGAGTTCTTGGATTCCATGGGCTGGCGCGCGGTCACTGACCGATTTGCGGTGGAGATCGGCGACTTGAACTTCTCCCACGCGAACACGACCCGCCCTTGTCTCGACCGCGTGGCGCGGGGGGCCTGGCGTTCATGGACGACGAAGGCCGGCGAGGCGAAAGTCAACCGGCAGGACGTGGTCAACGTCCCCCGACTCGATTTCCTGGACAGCTACGCAAACGGCCCAGATCACAGCCGGGCCCGGTGGCACGTCGTCGGGGGCGAGCCCAGCCCAGAGGCGGGCGCGTATATGAGGCAAGATGTCGGTGCGAAGCACGGTCTTACAACCCAAACAAAAAACAACAAGGGCAGACGAACTCGATAGAACTCCGCCCTGTCCGATACTACCGGCGCAGGTGGCGGGGGGTTGGGCGCGCAAGCGCGAGCGATGGACGGTCGCCGAACATTTTTTTAAGCAATGCCAGCTGCACGCAGAAGGCGACGAGGATCGTGCACGCCACTTCTATCTGCGGCAGCTCCCAGAGCAGCGTCTCGGGGACGGTGGCGTCCTTCACTGCGAACTGCGCCACGTAATCCGCCTCGGACATGTCGAACCTAGGCCTTTTTTCTCTTCCGGCGGCAGGAGGTGTTCGTCACTCCTCTGACTTCGCTGCCGCAAGGGAGGTGCTGATGATGGCCTGGATTGGGACTTCACCTGCTGTGCTGGTGAAGATTAATATTGCTTTGATTCCCCAGGAAAGCCGTCGCTGACGTCGTCGTCATCTTCGCTTAGGTCAGCTTCAGGTGGAGGTGCAAGTCGTTCAGGGGCCTGACTCGCACTTCCGTTTTCAGGTGCCTGCCGCGCTTGAGATTCTGGCCCCAGCGTCTGAGGGGGTCCTTCTGGCGATGGCAACTCGTCCATGATCGAGGGCAACTCTTTCTGCAGGATGTCGTCTGGATTTGTCTTGCCACGAACGCGACGTTCTGCTTTGACTTTGGCCGTCTGGACAGGAGCCTTCTTGGTCACCACGATATCCTCGGTCGGTCTGGTCGCAGGTATCGCTCCTGACGAGGCCGGCTGAGTCTCCTTCCTCAGCAACGTCTGTGAGCCAGGATGCCACAGGTCAATGGCACCTTCTTGTTTCTGGTGCTGGATCCGCTTGATTGGTAAGATCCTCTGCCTCGTTCGGGTAGACGTGTCGTAGACTGCCGGAGAGGTTGCGCACCGCTGGGCTGTTGACCATCTCGAACAACCGTCGGTCCGCCTCTGACGACAATTTCAAATGCTGGGGAGCGATCCTGAGCAGCCGTCCGCCAGAGATAACCCACACAATGCCCGTAGGAGATGACGAACCGTCGTGCTTGGTCAGCTGCTTCTGGTGAAACAGCACAATGCCTGGGCCGCTCCAACTTCCAGTGCACTTCCCGCGTCTCTGGTTGGAGGTGCCCTTGCTGCGTATCCAGTACCTCGCAAGCTCGGCGGTGTTGTTCTCCTTCGTCGATTTCGCATTGTGCAGGACAGCTGCGCTTGCACGCGCGCTCTCCTGGCTCTCCCCGTAGGCCCGCCTGCACGCTCGGCGTTGCTTTTGATGTTGTGCGATCCGCTCGCTCGGGCTGAGCAGCGGTACCTCCGGCTCGTTGGCCAGCAGGTCGGTATCTAGGGGTTTGGGCGTACGGCCGAGCATCGCTTCGAAGGGGCTGTGTCCTTCGTGTCCATGGAGGTCGTTGTTTGCCTCGGCGATGAGCGCCCAGAGCACCTTCGATGGAGCGTCCGCGTCCAGGAGCTGGGCCGCACGAGCATCCGCTGTCTTCAGCGTCTGGATGGCCCGCTCAACCCCCGCCAATTTGCCAGTGAGCATCGCCAGCACACGGCCATAGGAGGACCTTTGATTCTGCAAATGAATCGATCGTCTCCTTGCTGATGAAGTCAGAGTCGAGGTCCGCCCTGTTGATGTTGGGGCAGCCGTGGTGGGGAAACCACCTCTCGACGATGTTGTCGCGGAATATGTTGCCGCCCACGTTGCCTGCAGGTGCGTCGTTGTCGACCTCCCTGTAGATCACCAGCAGGATGAGATGCGTAGCCTCGTCCATGTACAGCTGTCCGAGCACCTTCTTGTGCGTCACAGGGTGCTCCCACGTGAAAGTGTCCGTCAGGACTGCCTCGCCGTTGTCCGGAAGCTGGTGGTACGTCGCTACTGGCTCAATTTCGGGTCGTCACGTTCGTAGACAGGCGTGGTTTTTGAGGTGTTGTGCCGCCTTCCAAGTCTCCTCTCGGGCGCCAGCATCCTTCAGCATGCGGCTGAGCGTCCTGTTGTGGGGGTGCCCGGGGCTGTTGTGGACCTTGACCAGCTGGTTGTGGGTCTTGTCGTCTAGCATGTCCTTCGCGTCCACGCCTGGGGTGTCGTCTTCTTTGACCTCGGGGTCTCCTGTCGTGATGTCTGATGATGAACTCATGCCAGCTGTTGGTCGCGGTGGCCTGTCCAGTCCACGCGCCACGCCGCCGAAGATCTTTGTGTCGCGCTCCTCCATGGCCTGGATCTGGTCCAGTTCCTGCACCCACTGGGACTACTTGATCGGTTCCAGGTAGTGGGCCACTTTCTTGCAGAACTTCAGGGGTTAGCCAGCTGAGAAGGGCGTGAGCTCCCCACTGATCTCGATGTGACGGTGGTCTCCAAGACATAGATGTGCCAAGCAGTCTCTGAGGCGAAGGTCGGAGGTCACGATATGCCACGACTTCTTCAGAAACAAATCGCCGCTGTCGGGATCTCGAAGACCGAAGGCGCAGCCGTGCAGTTTGATCAAATGCAGCTGCTCCTTCATGTCTGCCCATTCGTCCCGCCAGCTGCCACGCGACCCGGGCTGCTCCCCGGCAATGTGGCCGCCGTACTTCAGGATCTTTTTCATGCAGATCCGGCAGTTCTTGAGCATGATGCGAGCACGTGCTTGTTTTATCCGTAGAGCGCTGCGTTGCTGTTCCGTCCTCTGGTTGCCGTTCTGAGCGATTTAGAATGGACCGCAGTCCAGTGAGAACCATCCGAGACGTGGTCGCTTCTCGCCGATCATGGCCAAGACCTTCTCGAGTCCTTTGCGTCTCGTGAGGTCGCAGCCGTTATACAAACCACACCTCTCTGCCGTACCTCCGTTCTTGATGACTTTCTCGACAAGGAGGCTGTCGACTGGAGTGCACACCTCCAGCTGGTCGATTCTGTCACAGATGTTCGCCACGTCCTTGGTGAGGTTGACTTCGACGCCTTTCGCCTCGTGCCTGAGCTGGCTGGGGCATCTTGCCGAGACTTGAAAGTTGGAGGTGCATGGATCCCTAGGTAGCTCCTCTCAGCCTTGAGCTCGCTGAGAAGCCTTCCTATTGCACTCAAATGCCATGCCGTCCACTTGCGATAGACCAGCCACTGCCAGGCATGTGTCGGGGTCTCGTTGTGGAGTCTCTGCCAAGCCTTCTCCTTGCAACGCGTCATGAAGACAAAATCGTGACCAAAGCGGGTCCGAAGGGACTGGAGGGATGAAAAGTATGGCTTGTCCCACTGGTTCCACCTTCCGGTTGGCCTCGGCGGCTGCCAGTCCCAGTGGGTCGGGCGGTGCCACATCTTTTGGAATTCGTTGCACGCTGGCAGCACAGATGGCTTGAAGAGGTTCTGGCTGGACGAGGGCCGGTGCCGTAGAACTGATTTGGTCGTCGGAGTTGACGATGACCCGGGCGTCGGACTCGAAGATGGCCCGGCCGTCGGACTCGAAGAAGGTGACTTCGACCTCGAGGTCGAAGCTGACGTGACGGCTCCTGGAGTCGCCGTCCCCGTCTCGGAAATCCACTTGGCCTCCATGAGCTTCAGGGTGTCGTAGCACGTCTGGAGCTTCTTCCTGAAGATCGGGGCCAGCTCTCTCAGGCCTGCCCAGCTCTTCGGTACCTTCTTC
Source organism: Prorocentrum cordatum (assembly GCA_963575745.1). Lineage (NCBI taxonomy): Eukaryota > Dinophyceae > Prorocentrales > Prorocentraceae > Prorocentrum > Prorocentrum cordatum. The sequence goes on along the minus strand of CAUYUJ010014183.1, from coordinate 155,113 downwards.
TGGCCCAGCATTTCCTGAGCTTGGTCTAGCTGCATCTTCCACTCTGGCGTCGTCTCGGTGTAGGCCGCTTCTGCTACCTGTTGTGCTGCCGAGGGCTTCGCCAGCGCTGCTGAAGGTGAGGTTGGGGCCGCCCCATCCTCTTTGATGTCCATGTAGTTCAGCACCTGGCCGCACCCATCGCACTTGAGGTCCTCGACGCTGCTGATCCGGCCGTACACCTGGCAGGGAAAGCCGATTCCTCTTCGGAGATGTCCTCCTTCGCTGGGGCTGCAGCTGCGTCCTCGGCCTGACTGCGCTGTGTCATCACGCAGTCGTAGTGCTGCCAGTCGCGCGTCAGGCTCTGCAGCGTCCACTCGCCCGCAGACATGGCCTTCTGGCACCACTCGCAGTCGGTTGGGGCCTTGCACTTCTTCGCAAGGTTGCCTGCGCCTCTCGTCGATCGGCTGCTGGTAGAGCCAGCCCACTGGCGACGAGACTCGTCGCGAGGCCGAAGAGCCCTGTGAGGAAACAGCTCATCCGTCGCATTGCATCCAGCCCTGGGACTGGGTATGATAAGGAAAGGCCCGAGGGCTGATCAACTTGAATCGCCGAGCCCACCGGTGGGCTCAACCTCTGAACCAAGAACGGCGTCGGGATAGGTATTGTAGGCATGACTGAGATGTTTCCGCTTGCGTGTACGATGTAACTGCGTAACAGTACCCTGGATCGTGTCGTGTAGCCATTTAGACGGTTTGTCGGTTTCGATGGTTAAGGGATTGCATACGTTTATTGAGTGATGCAAATGTCGGAGGTAGTGATGATGTTGAACGTGAGGCTAACGCTGATGACATAAGCTAATCTGCCATGTGGTCTGCGCTGGCTTGCTCAGGCTTGCTGTGTAGTGATGCTTCGCGGGTAGCGCAGTGGCAACAGTATGATAAGAATCAATGAAAGCAATCACGACAACCATAACCACGATCATCGTTGCGAAATTGAAGCCTGGGATGTCTGCTTGGATGGTGCCATTTCCTGCTGTCCCTTCCTTGGTCATTGGTGGCGCCGTTGCCGAGTCAGGGTGCTGTCCCTATCTTGAGACAGCATGGGCAGAGGAGAGAGCCTTCGCTCCTTTGCGCGCAGAAGCCACCCCAGTCGGGTGCTTCAGGATGTCTAGCACTAAGTGCCCATTACCCAGCCTCGGTAGAAGAAAATCCTGCGCCAGGCCTTCGACCACGCATCTGCCAGTCTAAAAATCCATACAAGATCCAAGCGACTGTAGGTGGTCCATCCCAAGTAGTGCCGGGCCAGGCTTGTTGAGACCCGTGAAGGTCAGCATCCCAGAGACGTCCGAAATGAAAGTTGGGATCGTGATGCGTCCCATGCTCGTGTCCTTGGCACCGCTCGCGAACGTGAGTTCTGCCTGGTAAATCGGGTCGACTGAGACGAGGTCCTCGCCGCACTGGGAGACGAGCTCCTCCCGCACGGCGTTCAGCCAGGGAAGCCCGGCCATGCTCTGAGACGCCCCGCTGTCCACGATCAGCCGGCCGTGGCACTCCTGGGCGTTGAAGAAGCTGAAGGCTGCGAAGACATGGAGGTCCTTCTCCAGAGGACTCGTCTCCATCACGAAACCAAGGAAGCCAGAAAAGCTGGATCTGCCAGATCCCTTCAGGTCGGGGCAGTCCTTGACAAGGTGGTCCGTCTTGCCGCACTTGAGGCATTTCTTGACAAACGGGACCTGACCTGACGGTCCGGCCGGTCGCTGATATCCGCTGTCACGATCAGGTAGCTTGGGCTGGCAACCTCCTTGGTAGCTGCCGCCCATTGCACCGCCTCGTCCAAAGGGTCGCAGTGGGCCGCGATCTCGCTGGAATCAACCGGCTGTCCACGCAGATCGTCGCCTTGACGAGATGGTGGCTGGGCTCCTCGGTCGTGTCGCTGCGGTCCGGTTGGATAGTACCGTCGGTTCACCTTGCTCTGCATCAGTTTGTTGCGAGCCTCCTTGAACGTCCTCTGAGCTTGCCTCATCATCCTGACAGCTTCCTGCTGCGGGTCGGCCTCGTAGGACTCCTGGTTGGTGTCGTCCGGGCTCGCCTCGTCCTCGTACTCGTAGACGCCGTCGGCGGCGTTCTCCTGGTAGTCGAGGTCGTGCTGCGACATGTCGTCGTCCTCGACGCCAAGGCCGCCCAGGCCGTCCACCGCATGAGTCTCTGATCGGATACCGTCTCGCCGTGGTAGTTCATCCTCCGGCCAGTTCCCGATCAGAGCCTCCAGGATCTTGCCGCGTGTGTACCTGTGGCCGTTCGCCGAGAGAACTCCAGCTCGCTCAGTCGGGTCCAGCCCGCTGTTGTAGAGAATCAGCACTCCTCGCAGCTCGGTCTCGAGGCACTCCTGTTCGATCTCTTCTTCTGTGTTGCGAACTCGCTTGAACGCCCGCTGCAGCTTGTGGTAGAGCTCGTGCTCGCGATTGCCGACAGCCACCATGCTCTCGCCCTTGTTGCGCGTGAGCTGGTAGATGTACTGCAGAAGCATCTTCATCAGATCAATCGGCGCCTGTTTTCCGAGCTTCTCATTGAGATAGTCCACCAGCAGCTGTGCACCATCTTCTTTGCTGAGGTCGCCGCGTTGAAAGGAAAGCCAATGCCTGTCGCTTCTGGGCGGTGCCGTCCGCCATCACGCCGATGAGGCGTGCTCCGCACAGCTGTCTCTCGTCCTTCGTCGTGCCTGAGACGTAGATTCTCACATTCTCTGCGTAGTCGTCGATTGACTCCAGCCTCCCGTTCCAACGCATCATGATACCGCGATCGTCTTGTTGGGTCATTCCAAGGCCGTACTCGAACCACGTTCTTTGGAACAAGCTCCGCTGTATTAGTATAGTAGTATCGGGGATACTGTCGGGTTTATTGTGACGAGCAATCTCAAGGTATGAATCAACATGAAATTGGCGCCTCCCGCGCCCAGGAAATGAAGAGGGGCGCCTCCCGCGCCTAGTCCTGCATAGGAAAGGGCTGACAAACCGTCGGCTCAAGAGCCTGCTTTGGAAACAGCCACAATGCTAGCAGAACCTTCACAGATGCACATGCCCGTGCTCACTGCTGTCCTCTCTCTTTCCGCTGGTGCTGAGATGCCCTCCTGGTCTCCGTACAAAAACACCCTCCGGGACCACCCCCCGGGACCACCCCCCGGGACCAGCCCCCAGGACCCCCCCCCCGCTGGCGGGGGAGGGATCAAAGAAATTTCTTTTCGACTCAATTACGACGCTGCTCAATTCAGTTTTGGCTGGCACGCTTGAGGAGGAGGGCCCAGGAAAAGGGGAGGGCGACGACGGGCCCAGGGAAAGAGAGGGAGCGGCGACGGCGACGACGACGTCGACGTCGACGAAGACGAGTCGAATGGAACAGCCTCTTCCACACGCCGACAGGGTCGGCGGATCTTCTGCCCGCTTGAGACAACACCTTATCAATGGAATCCTTTGGGTGGAGTCACATCATCATCAGCATCAGCATCAGCATCAGCATCCTCATCATCAGCAGCATCATCACCAGCAGCATTATCATCTTCATCGTCATAATTTTCAGCATCATCAATATCAACACCAACAGCAACATCAGCATAAGCATCACCACCATCACTATTATCATCACCATCTCCGTCATCATCACTATCACCAGTATCACCACCTCCGCCTGCACCACCACCACGATCACCACTCACCATACTCTCCTCCCCCTTCGCGGGTGTGAGGAAGGTAGGGTTTCTAGGTGGCCCACGCACACACCCTCTACTTCTCCACCTGCTCCTCCCACATTCTCACCCTCCTACTCCCCGGCGCTCCTGCGACATCCGACGCCGCGATGTTTGTCACAACGTGTCTCCTGGGAGACCTGGCAAGAGGTAGTCAACCGGCTGGAGCGGGAATGCGGGGCTTTCTTCGTCGAAGAATGGAATGCAATTTGCGACAAGCGGGATGGCAAAGGCAACGGGAGAGGTACCTACAACCCCGTGGGTCAGGACGAATTCTGCAGGGCATTCTTTTGTGACCTTCACTTCTTCCGCAACGACATCCGTCAGTTCTGCTGGTTCCGGGAAGTCGATATGGACTGGAGGGAGTTTGGCAGCGCCAGCACAAGCGTGACGAGGACTGACGTTATGAAGGGCTGGGCACAGAAGAAGGCAGTGGCCTGCAAGGGAAAGGCAAGCGACAGGCCCATCCCACTTGGTTCGACAACGACCAGACAAGGCCGCGCCGGCCAGACCTACCCGGCTTCTGAGGCGCCTACCCGGGCACCGCTCTAGCACAACATGCTCTATGGCGAAGCCTTGCGACGACCCACACCCTAGCACAGCGCGGCCTTGGTGCCGTGCTTGAGTGCGGGCCACCTTCCCTGGCTGCGCGCCGCCCACCCCGGACGATGCGCAGTCTTGTTTCCACATGAAGTTGCACCGATTAGGTGTGCCTCGTGCTGCCGCGCGCTGTCCTCCCCAGACGGTGCGTGGCCCGTTTCCACAAGAAGTTGCACCGACAAGGTGCCCCCAGTCCTGTCGCACGCTGTCCTTCCCGGGCGGCGCGTGGCCCCTTCCTCCCTGTACTGCCACGCGTTGTCCGCCCCAGACGGGGCGCGTCCCGATTCCCGCAAAAAGTTGCACCGACCAGCAGCCCCCAGCCTCGCCGCGCGCGCTCCTCCCCGAACGGTGCGTGGCCTCTATGGGCTGCTCGGCCCCAGTTTCGCCTCCCCGCTGTGCGGACCCCCTCGTACGTCCTTTACTTGAACGCCTGCACTGTCTACGACTTGCTCTACCGCGTACTGAGCGTCGGCAGCGCCCGCGGATGCACCGAAGCCGCGGCCCGGTTGCTGCCACGACCCCCGCTACCGTTGCTGGCCGCGCCGGCGCGCTCTTCGTTTAATTCTTCCACGGCTGAGTGCCCTCCGCCTCCTTTCGTCCTCGGCGGCCGCCCTGTCTGTCTCGCGTCCGCTCTCTTGCATGCCGGCCGATTTGCCATTCGGTTGCCCCGAGTCGTCACACGTTGGAGCGGACCGCCTCCGCCTCGCCGCCGACGTAAAAATCCCCCCATATACCCCTTGCTGGGCACAGGTTTTCCATGCTGAGTCGTTTTGTTCACGGTTCCGGGGCCCAGCAAGGGCTCTTGGATCCCGAAAGCGGCCCATACATTGTTTGTTGTTTTCTGTTCGCAGCGCGACGATGTCATGGCCTTCCTCCCTTACGGCTGGCGTTGAACAGATTTCGCGCGATGCGCCACCCTAGAGCTTATTATACGCTATCTACCATCTTTGGGGATAGCGCGCACCGAAAGAACCCCAGCAGGGGGATGGCGTGTACAGAAGGGTCCTTCGCGTGGGGAGCGCTTCTCAGGGGTAGCGCGCCTGTCGGAGACCGATGTTGCACATTATCTTTCGGCGGCAAGCCCAGGGGGTAATTGAGAGGGGGCGGGCCTTCACAGAAAGCTCGGATGTCCTCTGGTTCTGGGGAAGTGGATAAACTTCCCCCGAAGACGCAGAAAACGTTTCAGAAGGCCGGAGGGTTTCTGAGAGGCCCCGCCACCTTATGAGAAGGCCTCCTCCTTCTCACTTCCCCCCGCGCTCGCCGCCGAATCTTTCCAGTGCCAAACGTATCGTCCTCCGTCTCGTCGTGATCGTCAGCCCTTGCCCTCTCGCGGGGATTCCCCGAGGTGCGCCATGCCGTGGGCGGCCGGCGCCGCGAGAGACGCGCGCAAGAAGCGCAAGAACGGTCGCGGGCAGAGAAAGGCCTGCGCGTAGTGGATCGGCGGCCCCGCATCTTTGGCCTGCTCTTTTTCATCGGGGGCAACGAATGGGGGGGATAAGGCCCAAGGGGGGATAGGCTCAGGCGGGACAGGTTTGTGAAGTTTTCGGACGTTTTAGTAGCAGTTTCGCCCAGTGATCGCGGGTCGGGAGCCTATCTGCGATCTTTCGGCGATGCATCGCCGATTCCAGGTCGATGTTTCCCCCCATGAGCTGGTCCCCCTATCGTTGCTCCTCACTCCCTTCTCCCCCGCTCTTGGAAGAAAATTGTTATTTAATCCTCTGGTGCGTAACAGTCGATACCCCGACCAAACTCCCACCCCGGGTAACAGTAGCAATCGTACGTAGGAGGGTCGGCGAGGACCCCCCCCCGCGTGCTGGTGGTCGTGCGCATATTGCGGCGATCGCAGCGCACCCCCCCCCGACCTGCCCCACCCCGCCCAAGCGTTGGCGCTACCCGAGGCCCCGAACCCCCCGCCCTTCGGGTAACGACCGCTACCAGAAACTAATCGACGCGGACATCACCATTTGTGCATGTCATACTGTTGTGACGTGACGTTTGAGCGTCTGAGCGGCTCCGCGTGGACAACGGGTACGACAACAACGACGACGACAGCGACTATTTCAGTGACGTATCCTCCTGTAGGCATCCATCAGGAGAGGTGCGGAAAGCACACATTGAAGAACGAGGAAGCAGTGGACCACCAAAGGAGAGAAGATTGTGAGCGAATCTAATCGTGAGAGATATGGGTGTGTGCGTGAGTGCAGTTGAAGGGAGTTCGCGCGTGATTGAGTCCAGGTGTGAGAAAGTCTACCTACGAGTGGGTCTGAATATGAGCACGCTGGAGTGCGAGTGAGTCTGAGTGCGAGAGAGTATAAGTGTTGGGACGTCTCAGTATGAGTCGGTCTGAGTTGGGTCAACGCTTTCTTGCAAGGACGCTGATAGAAACACCCGTAGTTCTAAGGCCAAGGGGCTTCAATAGTAATTGAGCCCATATGGCGGTATCCATACGCACGCACGTGGACAGTTGATCCACACATAGCAGCAAGCGAGCTTGAGCATGAGATGACCAACGAGCGCGCCATATTCACACTCCTCCTGCACGGGCGCTCCAAGCGTCTGGCGCTGAAGGCGCCGAGAGCGGCCAGGCGGATCGGCGTGGCGCTAGCTGCATTAGACAGGAGCCAGAGCACTGGCACCTCAGCGGGCAAACGGTTCTCTGGGCATGCATGCAAGCAGCCCTCGGGGCACTTCGGTGGGTGAACTACACACCTGCCTTCGGATCGGGTGGCCCCTTTGGCCTGGCATCTCCTGCTTGAAGACGGCTCGAGGCGATTTCCTGGATTTAAAGGAAGTGGGGCCCCGCACGATTCAGGAGATCGCTCGGCAAGGAGTCGAGAGTTGGCTGCTGTGATCTGCTCGTGCTGATTGCCCCCACCTGTCCTCGCTCTCGCATCCTTTCTTCCTCGCCCCCATTCGCCACCTCTGCTCGGTCCAGCTCTCGGCAGTAGGGGATTGGTCGGCGTCGCATCAGGCCACCGTGAGATGCTTAGCGGCTTACGAGCATTGGGAAAGTGTTCTGAAGTTTCGTGCTGGTTTCGTCGGGGGCCCCTGGCGTGAGCTCTGCTTCCTCGAGCCTGGGACGGCGGCACACTGGCGTTGAGGGGATTGTCCGCGCAGGTGGGGCTTCATTACTTGCTGCCGGCCTCGTTAAAGGACGGTGCTCGTGCGAAGAGTGACTGAGCCCTGTGGTGCTATGGCATCCTGCCTGACCCTGTCGCCTGGCGCCTGGCCCCCACCCTGGAATCGCAGGCGCATTGGGAGGTCAGGCCCCCGGCTGGCCTTCGGCGACGGGTCCT
>CAUYUJ010014183.1:137500-142500 GCA_963575745.1 Prorocentrum cordatum | reverse complement strand
GGCCGTGCAGCAGGTTATCGACGAGCCCAAGCCGCTCCCCAGGGAGGCGGCCAAGCCTGGCTGCGCCCGCCCGCCCTGGCGCTGGGGCGCGTTTGCGAGGTGCGTGAACGCAGTCACGGACCAGCAGGGCCTCCGAATCATCTGGGACATGCTGCTGGAGGGTATCGAGACGGAGATCCTCAACAGGCGTGATCTGGTCGGCGACGCTCGGCGCACCTTCGCGGACCGCGGCGCGAAGGGGGGCGTGGCACCCTCCTCACAAGCGGAAGCGGCGAGGGCCCGAGGCCCACGCTTGGGCGGCGTTGGCAGGTTGGGCGTCGGAGCTCCTGAAGAAGCAGGCCTACTTGGCGAAGATGTTCGGCGCCCTGAAGGATCACCCTGTCGAGGAGGCGACCAAGCCCGCGGCGGCACGTACCAAGTGCATGGGCGCGATTGCAAAGGCCCTGGTGCACCTTCGGCACTTCCTAGAGTCCCTGCACGGCCAGGGGCATTGGCATCACCTCCCGAGTTGGACGCGCGAGCCCTCGTTGCGGACTTCGGCAGCGAGGGTTGGGCGCAGACCCCAGGCGGGTGTTGCAGGCGGCGGAGCAACGGCAGCGCAAGCAGGCCAAGGAAGACGAGGCCCGCTGGAAGGAGTGGGTAGACGGGGCTTTCCTGGGAGGAGCAGGCGCCGCCCACGCCGCCTCCAAGGCCCCCGTGCTTCAGGGAGTGCTCCCAGCTCACCCGTCGGAGGAGGCGCAGGCGCTAGTGGCCAGGGAGGTGCAGCCATGGGTGGACATCTGGCACTATCACGGCCTTACCCGCATGGAGTTGCCCCCCCCAGTGCTCCCACGTGGGACGCCCTGCCGCCGCTGCAGGTGCATGCAGTGCGGGACGTGGTCCGCTCCTTCTCGTGGCGAACGGGCGTGGGCCAATCAGGCATGCCGCCGAGGGCGCTGGAGGACCTGTCCGACGACGCGCTCCTGGCTATGATCGCGGTCTTCCACAAGTGCGAGGGGCTGCTGGCATGGCCGAGTAGCCGCCTCATCAACACCATGGTGCGGCCCCCCAAGCCCGACGGCGGCTGTAGGCTCATCGGGCTCATGCCGACGCTAGTGCGCGTGTGGAGTCGGGCCCGCAGGCTTGTGACGAAGGCGCGGGAGCTGGACAACCCTTCGGAGCTGGTCTGGGGCACGGGACCAGGCAGAGCCAGCTCGGACTCGGCGTACGAGCTCAACTTGGCCGAGGAGCAGGCGAAGCTCGGCGGCTGGGACTCTGCCCAGGCCGCCCTGGGCCTCTGGAAGGCCTACGAGGTGGTGGCGCCCGAGGCCCAACTGGCGGAGGCGCGGGCGCTGGGTTTCCCCATGCGGCTCATCTGGATGCTCCTCAGTACCTACCGCCAGCCGCGCGTCCTGGCCGCCTTCGGCACGACGTCGGACCCGTTCGTGGCTCGGCAGGGGAACATCGCGGGGTGTGGGCACGCCAACTCGCTGCTGATGGTGCTCACCCTGCGGGCCCTGCGCAAGGCACATGCCCTGGCGCCATCGGTCACCCCGCGGGGCCTGGTGGACGACGCCACCCTGGACTGGAGCGGGTCCAAGGAGGCGGACGACGACAGCCTGGTGACAGCGCCGAGCAGCTTCTCGGCCGACATGGTGGAGCTCAAGTTGGTCATGCAGCCGCAGAAGTCGGGCTCCCTGGCGTCCTCCAGGCGGAGGGCGAAGCTGCTGGCCCCCCACATGCTGCGGAGAGGGCTCACCGAGAAGTTTTGGGTGCGCAACCTGGGCCACGAGCTGCACGGGCGGAAGGTCATCCGCACTCAGGAGAAACGCCGCCTGCAGGCCCTGGCGGAAAGGCGGGGGCGCATGGCCATGCTCAGGCGGGCTGCTGGGAGGCGCGCTGCCGCCCTGGTGGCCACAGGGCTCTCGCCGTCGGCGGGACACGGCGCAGGGGTCTCGGGGCTAGCGGACAAGCCTCTGGCCCAGCTGCGTACGCTGGCGGCGGCCACTGCTGGGGCCAAGGCGGGCTGCGGCACGGCGGCCGTCACGGTGCTGCAGAGGCGGGTGGACTTCGACCCGATCTGCGCCGCCACGGCCCCGCTGGTTCGCAGGCTGGCCAGTCGCATCTGGGAGGGCCGCTGCTCTTTGGCTGGGCTGGAGGCTACCTGGCAGGTGCTTGCTGCGGAAGTGCGAGCGGGCTCCCTGTCGTGGGCTTCGGTGCAGGGGCCGCTTGGGGCTACCTGGCTTTCGCTCGCGCGCATCGGCTGGGACATGGCGGCCGTCTGGGCCCTGCAGACCGACCAGGGGGAGGTCATCTCCTTGCTGCGGGTGGCCCCCCAGGGACGTCAAGGACGCGCTCGTGGAGGGCATCCAGCGCTGGCAGCGCAGGAGGCTGGTCGCCCACTTGCCCGGGAGCGGCGGCGAGGTGCTCTGGCTGCGGGCCGCGCGGGCTATTGCCAGGCGGTCTCGGCCCGCTGCTGAGCTGGGGGCCATCCGGGCCCTGTGGGCAGGCGGCCACTTCACCATGGCCTGGCGCTATGCCCACGGCTTCGCTACGCCCACGGCTTCGCCACCACGGAGCTGTGCCAGGCGTGCGGCCAGGACAAGGACACCCTGATGCACGGGTGGTGCGCCTGCCCTGAGGTCATGCAGCCACGGGACGAGGAGCTGGAGCTGGAGGAGCCCTTTCGCAAGCCGATCGTGACCATGCACGAGCAGATGGCGGAGGCCGAGCAGAAGTGAACCACCGGGGACAGCGAGCTGCCGTTGGCCTATGGCCTGCCGCTGCTGCCTGCCCTGCCGCCTCCTGCGCCTGCTGCGAGCGTCATCTTCGAGTGGGGAGCCACGCAGGTGGCCTGGCCTGCGGCCGTCTACACTGATGGGTCAGGCCGCGCCTCGCAGGTGCCTGAGGCGCGCAGGTGCGGCTGGGCGGCCGTGGCCCTCAGGCCCGACGGGATGCCGCTCAAAGCCCCCTATGGGCCGCTGCCTGGGCCGCGCCAGACGGTGGGCAGGGCCGAGCGGCAGGCCTGCTTGGCACCCCTGTCTCAGGCGGGAGAGGTCCAGCTGATCGTCAGCGACCTGCAGTCGCTCGTCACAGAGGGCAACCTTTGGAGCCCCACGGCGCAGGCGGCTAGCGCGAGGCACGCCAGCATGTGGCGGCAGCTCCACGCAGCTGCGGAGGCGCGAGGCAGCCCGCCCCCGCGCTTCAGGCGGGCGCCTGCTCACCGCACCCTGGAGCAGGCGCTGGAGGAGGGCATCAGGCCCATGGACTGGCTTGGGAACTGCTGGGCGGACTTCTTCGCCAACCTGGGGGCCGCCGAAACGAGGCTGCCCAACAACGCGGTGGAGGCGCTCAAGGCGGAGTTGCAGCGGGCGCTGGACACCGCCACGCACTTGGGCTGGGCGGCGGCGCGCGTTTGCCAGCTGGATCCCTGGCGGTCGCTCGGGGACGACGGGAAGCTCCAGCGCCGGGCAGAGCTCAAGTGCCCCGCCCCTCCCAAGCTCAGCCTCACGCGGCACGAGTACCAGGCGATCAGCGCCAGAGGGGTCCAGTGCCTCCACTGCGGACGGGAGGCGCGCACCGAGAAGGCACGCTCACTGCTGGACTGCCGCCCGTGCCAGCCGTCGGCGCTGGGGCGGCCGCGCGCGGCTCGCAGCCGCGAGGTTGGCGGAGCGCAGCTGCTCGCCAGCTCGGCCATGGTGGACGCGGGGCCCCAGGCAGCGGCTTTGTTAATTCGAAGCAGAGCAGGTTGGCCACAGCAGCGCGGCGCCTGAGGTTGGCCAGGCCTTCGGTCCCACGGAGGGCGGCGCGACGGGCAGCGAGTTCGAGCGCAAGGTGCAGCACCTCCTGGCGGCGGCGAAGGGCGACTCGGCAGGCGCTGCAGGCCTGGGCCCGACGGCGGGCAGCCATGGGCAGGAGGCGGCGGCGGCAGCTGCGGCGCACGCTCGGCCAGGGCTGTTGCCGAGGCCACCTGCCAACCTTTCGGGCCAGCGCCTGCCGCGGGCAACGACCTGCTGGCCATCGATGCCTGGGAGCGAGCGGGCCCTCTGGAGGCCGCGCTGCGCACGCTGGCCAGCTCGTGGATCACGGACCTGCTGGACCAGAGCCTTGCCTACGCCTCGCGGATGGAGGAGTGCGTGGACTACGTCTACAGGCTGCTGGGGGAGGACGCCTTTCGAGGCTTCTTCGCGCACACGACGACCCCCGAGTCGCGCAACGCGGAGCGGCTCAGGAAGGCCACGGAGTTCTGCGAGCGCGGTTGGCGGGACGGGAGCCCCTACCGCGAGGCCCGCATCTACGAGGCCCTCCAGCTGGAAGGGGGGCTCAGGGATGCACGTGTGCAGCCCCCGCGGGGCTACCACTGTGCGGCGCGGGCCTACCTCAGCGACCGCGGCAATGCTCGTCACGCTGGAGGGAGGCAAGGGCACCTGCACTGCCACTGGTGGCCGCCTGAGGCCCTGCCTGGTCCCAACAGCCTGCCCTCGGCCGGCGGCGGCGACCACGGACGGCGCCGAGGGCGACCAGTGGGAAGATTTCGACGACGCCGACATGGAGGGGTCAGGGGCCTGACGACCCAGGAGGCGCTGGCGCGCGTGGCCGAGCGGGAGAGGGGCCGCTCGCGCTCCCCGCCAAGAGGCGGATCCGAGCAGCCGCCCGTGCCCGAGGGTAGCCCAGGGGGCCGCGGCCCCCCTCGCTGCCCTGGCCAGGCAGCGACGACGAAGGACCCCAGCGCCCAGCGGGCCCGAGGCCTGACCCCGCCCCGCGGCGCCGCAGCAGTGCGGGCCAGGCTGCCAACCGTTCGCGCTCGCCGCCAGGCCGAGCGGGCCAGGAGGCTGGGTGTACGGTCCCCAGCGCGCCTGGCAGCCCAGCGGAAGCTGATCGACGCCGCCGACAGCACAGCGAAGCTAGCCTCCCGCCAAGGGGGCGACGGCGCCGACGGGCTGGCCCCAGCAGTTCGGACAGCAATGCGACGGGCCTTGAGGTGTTGTACCGCACGCTGCAAGGCTTTGCTGGATGCTGGG